>PVJD01006229.1:0-101701 GCA_004026545.1 Mormoops blainvillei
TGTTCCAATCTCCTCAAATCTGGACAACTTTAGGTGTCTTCTAGGTCTATAGTTTTCCATATATCTGATCTATAGTCTCCAGTATATCTCAGTATCTACTCATGTTCTTCAAGGTCAGTTTATTTTCCTAGTCACCATTCTACCTTCATGATCGCAAAATCAGCCTATCACTCATGCAGTAATTATAGGACTGATGCTGGGCACCAATGCTTGTCACCACTGCCAGGTCAAATATGTCTTTCCCAGTATCTCTTCCTTTTATTCTTTTTCTGTAGGTATCTTTTACTTGCTGATTTGGATTAAATCTACCAACTATCCAACCTTAGCTGAAAACCCAACCCATCTGATTGGTGATACTGCCGTGGTTCCTCTGCTCGAATTTACTGAATGGGTCTTCCTGGCTCCAGGGCAACCAGCACTAGTGAATTAAGACACAAAGAAACCATCAGCAGTTCAGTTCTTTGCTCTCTCAGGAGTCATTCGGAGACAATTCACTTGAAGACAGTAGTATCCTCTTACAATCTCTCCCCTTTCTTAGGGCCTTAGATTCCTCCTTCAAATACTTATTCTATCCTTAGCAATTGTAAGATCGTTTTCCTCACAAAGAAGATGAAAGCAAAATTTGATTTGTGAATTCATCCTCTTTTCCACCCTTGAAATTTTCCATCAGTCCTGAGCAGGACATGTCACTTCTTTGACTTTCTTATACCCTAAAATTTTAAAAAGCTTTTTCAGTCTCATCACACTTTTTGAAAGATTTTTTTTTTTAGACAGAGGGGAAGGTAGGGAGAAAGGGAGGGAGAGAAACATCAGTGTGTGGTTGCTTCTCGTGCACCCCCTACTGGGGACCTGGCCAGCTGCCCAAGCATATGCCCTAACTGGGGAATCGAACCAGCGACCCTTCGGTTCTCAGGCTGATGCTCAATCCACTGAGCTACACCAGCCAGGGCTCATCACATTTTTTACAAGACTAAACTCATTTGAAGATACAGACCTTCTCATTCTATTCTTAAAAGTCTGTGACAGTCATAGTCATCCATTGTCATGTGTTCTTTCTTCTACCTTTAGTTCATGGCTTTAAAAATCTGAGCTCATTTGGGAATCCTCAGTTGTATCCATGCTGATTTCTCTTTGTTCTTCTTCTCCTTCTTCATCATTTGTAATCACATGGCAAAACTGCTTCTTCGATAATTTTCTGAAGTTTTAGCTCATTTCTCTTTCAGGGACTCATGCCATATAATTACGCTCATTTTCCCCCTCAACTTTGTAAAGTCTGACTTCCTAAAATCCAGGCTGGTTACAATGCCCAGTGTCCCTCTCACTGGCTAGCCCTGGGGCTGCGCTCCTGCAGTCACAGACAATAGGGTTAGAGTCAGAAAGATCTGTATTGAAATCCTATATTTGACCCATAACTTGACTGTGAAAACCATTGTATACCTTCTCTGAGCAGCAATTTTATCATTTGAATCTTTTCATTTTAATACCTACCTCATAAAATTACTGGGAGAATTAGTAAAAAAATGTAGTGTATGTGAATTGACTACCATGTTGCTTGTTAAATATGCTCCCTTATTCATCATCAGAAAATTTCTTTTGTTGCACAGAATTAAGTTCCATGTAGCAGATCTCTTAATTAGTTAGATGAAGTTATTAGTAAAGCCAGTCAAGAACATGTCATATGGTGTTGGTTTTGTAAGGGGTTTAGAAGGTTCTAGATAGCTGAAGATGCCCATCAGTACTAAAGGTTGCCTATATGGAGGTTTTTGTGATCTGGTCATACAAATTAACCACCCATTTATTTGGCAATTTGATCAGTCATAAAATTGCACCCTGATATTGTTTCTCTTCTCTCCTTTTTTAACATGGATTTTCTCATGCGTATATTTATCATTGTTCACAGCAATATTCTTCCTCCCCTTCCTGATGTGTCTGTTTTTTGAAATAACATGTTCTGCCACCTGGCTATGTTTCAGTCTTGAGTTTCAAACCACCTGTTTCCTAAGTTTACTTTGTTGATTACTCAAATCCATGTAAGACTAAGGAGAAATCTGAGGACACAGCAGTCTTGAGCTCTTGTTCTTAATCTTACTCTTCTTAATTCTTCAAGAATTATAGTGTGTATCATTTATCCACTGTTTTCACTAGTTTATCTGAGTATTTTTCACTTTCTCCTTTTATATTCAATTTAGCACCCTTTCCTTAAATTAATTTGGCTCTATCCACACATATCATCTTCTATTTTTATGAAATGCATTAACCAAGAGTTCAGTAGACTAGTATTTTAATCCATGGGACATGAATACAGCTCCCATTCATGATACACACATGCAATTATTCACCTCCCAGGTCATCTTCTCTCTTCCTATGTATCAGTATTAAGTAGGAATAAGAAATAAATTAAAAGCTGAGCTCTTAATTCCTTCAGCTTCTATAATGGTCAGATACTTTACAGTTGGCATATTTTACAGGCAGTCCTTGACTTCCAGTGTTTCAACTTATGATTTTTTGACTTTACAATGATGCAAAAGCAATACACATTCAGCAGAAACCATACTGCAAATTTTGAGGTTTGATACTTTCCTGGCCAAGTGGTATGAAGTATGATATTCTCTGGTGATGCACTGCAGAGGCAGTGAGTCACAACTCTCAGTCAGCAGCATGATCACAAGGACAAACAGCCAATACTCCAGTGTACTGATTGTTTTAGATGATTTTGCCCAACTGTAGGCTAATGTAAGTGTTCTGAGCATGTTTATGGTAAGCTAGACTAAGCTATGCTGTTCAGTAGGTTACAATGTTTTCAACTTTCAATGGGATGATTGAATCATAACCCTATTATAAGTTAAGGGGCATCTGCAGTTTCAAATAAAAAAATCAAAGATATTTAAATTATTACTCTAAGGACTTTAGAGTAGCACTCACCTTAGGAAAACAAATAAGCTTTGCTAGTAAGCAAAGAAAAAAATCCTGCTTGGTTGAAAGTTCATGATTTATCTCTGTACAGCTACATAAAATTGAATGCAATATCAATGATTTCAGAAACACTTGCTCATTCTCTTGTTATTTTTTCTTTTTTTTTTTTTATTGTTCTTCAGGTAGAGTTGTCTCCATTCTCCTGCCACCACTTTCCCCTGTCCCACCCATGCTCACTTCCCATCCTCAATCCTTCCCCCTTTGGCTTTGTCCATGGGTCCTTTATACATGTTTCTTGACAACCCCTCCCCTTCTTTTCCCCTTTATCACCCTCTCCCCTCCCCTCTGGTTTCTGTCAGTTTTTTCTTTATTTCGATGTCGCTGGTTCTATTATACTCACTTGTTTGTTTTGTTGATAGAGTTCCACTTATAGGTGACATCATATGGTATTTGCCTTTCACTGCCTGGCCTATTTAACTTAGCATAATGCTCTCCAGTTCCATTCATGCTGACACAAAGAGTAGTATAACTTTCTTTCTTTCTGCTGCATAGTACTCCATTGTGTAAATGTAGCATAGTTTTTTGATCCACTCGTTTACTGTTGGGCATTTAGGGTGCTTCCAACACTAGACTACTGTAAATTATGCTGCTATGAACATTGTAGTGCACAGGTCCTTTTTAATTGGTGTTTTAGGATTCTTAGGGTATAATCCAAGCAGTGGAATTGCTGGGTCAAAAGGAAGTTCCATTTTAGTTTTCTGAGGAAATTCCAAACTGTTTTCCATAGTGGCTACATCAGTTTGCATTGCCATCAACAGTGGGCAAGGGTTCCCGTTCCTCCATACCTTGCCAGCGCTTGCTGTTTGTTGATTTGGTTACGATGGTCATTCTGTCTGGTGTGAAGTGGTATCTCATTGTAGTTTTATTTCCATCTCTCTGATGGCTAGTGATGCTGAGTATCCTTTCATATGTCTCCTGGCCCTCCGTACGTTCTCCTTGAAGAAGTGTCTGTTCATCTCTTTTGCCCATTTTTTAATTGGATTGTTTGTCTTCCTGGAGTAGAGTCATGTGAGTTCTTTATATATTTTGCAGATCAAACCCTTGTCTGAGGTATCATTGGCAAATATCTTTTCCCATATGGTTGGTTCCCTTTTCATTTTGCTGACATTTTCTTTAGCTGTGCAGAAGCTTTTTATTTTGATGAAGTGCCATTCGTTTCTTCTTTCCTTTATGTCCCTTGCTCTAGGGAACATGTTGGTGAAAATATTGCTGTGTGGAATATCTGAGATTTTCCTGCCTATGTTCTCCATTAGGACTTTTATGATGTCATGACTTATATTTAAGTTTTTTATCCATCTTGACTTTATTTTTGTGTATGGTGTAAGTTGGTGGTCGAGTTTCATTTTTTTGTATGTAGATGTCCAGATGTTCCAACACCATTTGTTGAAAAGGCTATTTTTACTCCATTTCATGCTTCTAACCCTAGCCCCTTTGTTGAATATTAACTGACCATAGATACATGGGTTTATTTCTGGGATCTCTGTTCTGTCCCATTGATCTATGTGCCTGTTCCTATGCCAATACCAGACTGTTTTGGTTACAATGGCCTTATACGTAGTTTGATGTCAGGTATCGTGATCCCTCCTACTTTGTTCTTCTGTCTCATGATTGCTCTGGCTATTCAGGGTTGTTTATGGTTCCCTATAAATTTTTGAAATGTTTGTTCTATATCTGTGAAATATGTCACTGGTATTTTAATAGGAATTGCATTAGATCTATAAATTGCTTTGGGTGGTATGGACATTTTGATGATATACTTATTCATTTTTTCCCTTTGTAGTTGTGCCCCTCCCTTTCTCACTCTTTTTCTTCCTCTTCTTAAAGCAGTCCCTTTAGCATATCTTGCAATGCTGGTTTGGTAGAGGTGTATTCTTTCAGCCTTCTTTCGTCTGGTAAACTCCTCATTTCACCTTCCAGTTTAATTGAGAACCTTGCTGGATCGACAAGTCTTGGTTGCAGGCCTTTGCTTTTCATTACTTGGAATATTCTTGCCATTCCCTTCTGGCTTGTAGTGTTTCTGTGGAGAAGTCAGCTGCTAACCTTATTGGGGCTCCCTCATATGTTTCTTCCTGTTTCTCCCTTGCTGCTTTTAAGATTCTCTCTTTGTCTTTGATATCTGTCATTTTAATTATGATGTGTCTTGGAGTGGGTCTCCTTGGGTTCCTCTTGATTGGGACCTTCTATGCTTCCTGAACTTATGTGATTTATTTCTCTCCTCAAATTAGGGAAATTTTCCATCATTACTTTTTCAAACAGGTGTTCTATCCCTTGCTCCTCTTCTTCTTCTGATATTCCTATTATTTGGATATAATTACATTTCATGTTGTCCTATATTCCTCTTAACACCTCTTTGTTCTTTTTGAGCCTCTTTTCATTTTTTTTTCTCTATCTGGGAGTTTCTTTCTACTGTGTCCTCCACCTCACTGATTCAGTCCTCTGCTTCATCTAGCCTGCTTTTGATTCCTTCTGCTGTGTTCTTCAATTCAGAAATTATATTCTTCATTTCTCTTGGTTCTTATTGACAGCTTCTATGTCCTTTTTTATGCTGATATAGTTTGCAGTAAGTTCCTCATAGTTTCTCTGTAGTTTTTTGTAATTCTCACTGAGCTCACTGAGTTCAGTGGACTTCCTTATAACCATTGTTTTGAACTCACTATCTGATAGTTTACTTGCCTCTATTTCATTTAGTAGTCTTTCTGAGGATTCCACCTTTCCTTTTGATTGGAGGTTGTTTCTTGTCTTCCCATTATTTGGTTGCCAGAGCAAAACCACAAAGCCCAGGAAACAAACCCATGTCCACAAAAATAGCTGTGCCCTGCAGTCCCACTATCAACAGCAAATGAACTAGTATTAATAAGGCTGTAAAGAGATTAAGAATATTATAAGAAAGGAGAGAAACAAACTGTAGTGTACAATGTAGTATAGTGACTTAATATGCACCAACGTGATGGACAAGAAATGAATGTTTAAAAGCTATGTAGTAAAGAAAATATTGCAAAACATGGAGAAGACCACAGTGGATTTCATCTCAGTAGCCTCTAGTATTTACCAGTTTTTTCTTCCTGGATCCACCTCTGGTGATGTCAGATGGTGACCCCTCTGACCTTAGGCAGTGTGTTCAAAACTTCCTGGGATCTACTGTCTGTGGCTCCTTCAGTTGTTAATCTCGTGACTCTGTGCTCAGCAGTCAGGCTTAAGCACCACAGGGCAGGGCAGAAAATCTCCTGGGGTTGGAGCTAATGTTTCCCTCAGGCTGCTTCTGCTCAGAGGGGAGTGGTCTGTGTGAACTCAATGGCTGTTGCCTTATAGGGGATGATTTAGCAGGATTCCAGAGACTGCTCTCTCAGTTCCCTCCCCAAAGTCTCTGTTCCCAGTCTCTCCTCAAGTGTCTCTAGTCCACTCTGCTCCTTTTGCAGGGCTCTACTGTCTGTGGCTGCCACTCTGCACTCAGCAGTCAGCCTTAAGCACCTCAGGGCCAGGGTAGAGTCCCTCCTGGGGGTGGGGCTATTGTTTCCTCTCAGGCTGCTGCTGCTCAGGGGAATGGTCTGCCTGAGCAAGAGGGCTGCTGTCATAGGGGGATTACTCAGCATCAGGATCTCATGGCTACTTTCTCAGTTCTCTCCCCAAAGCCTCCATCCCCAGTCTCTCCTCAGGCTTCTCTAGCCCACTCTGCCCCCTGTCTTTGTCAGAGCCCAGGGTAAGTGGCTGCAGGTGAAAATTTATGCATTGGCCCTTTAAAGGGCTCTTTCAGTCTCCAGCCACCCATCTCCAGCAGAGAGCAGCCCTGCCGTTTTTCGCAGCTGGCTGTTATCTGTATACCTTTTGGGCTCTAGTGCTATAGGCTGGGGATCCCTGTTTAGGGTTTAGACCCCACTTTCCTCAGGGGGATACAAATGACCACTTAAATGTCCCTCTGGCACTGCCACTTGAGGGTACCCAGCCAGCCTTCTTGCATCTCCCCCGCACTCCTTACCAGTCGGGTTTGCAGAACTGATTCTTCTGTCTGTCCATGGTTATAAGATCTCTCTCTTGCTATTATTCAGTTGTATGTTCCGGGTGATTTCTCCACAGTTTAGTTGTAGTCCAAGATTGGTCCTGGGAGGAGGTCAGTGTGACTTCCATTCACTCCTCCACCATCTTGATCCCAGTATCTTCATTCTTCTTTGGGCAGAAGGAGGTGGTTAAAAGCTGTACAAATTGATCTTCTTTAGTTAAAACCTTAAATTTTTAATTTTTAGTCAGAATAAGAGGGGGAAAATATCCTAATCTAGTCAGGGAAAATAGCATGAGCAAAGGAATGGAATCATGAAAATACTTTCAGTTCTCAGGAACTCTTTCTCATTAATTACAATGGCCAAGCAATCCTAAAATCCAGATGAATAACAGATCGGGCTAGAGAGTTTATTTGGGTGTACATTACAAAAACACCTTATCTATCAATATATAGGAAAATATTCTTAAAGGCACAAATCCAAGTAAATATAGTGAATGACACCACCATCTATTCAGTGGCTTAGCCTATAACTCAGAAGTCATTCTTAACAGTCTTCCCTGTCTCTTAATCCACATTTCTGATCTATCATGGAATGGCACTCGGAGTGAATAAAGACTTTGGGCAAAAGGAGCTGGGAGCTTTTGTGCAATGAATTATCTACACAACTACATGGGGCAGCATTGTCCACCTTAGTCCAAATTCCTACCATCTCCCACCTATACTTACAAATGCTTCCTAAGTTGCCTCTAGATGACTCTTTCCCTTCTATTCTCACTGGCAGCCAGAGTGATTTCACTGAAGAGCAAATCTTATATGCCAACCCTCCTATTTAGAAGTGTATTGTAGTGCCTTTCATTTCTCTGAAGATAAAAACCAATGTCCGCAACATGATTGCCAGACCTCTGCAGGGTCAGGTGTGAACGTCATCTCCATAATGTCCCCCCATGATGCAGGGCCACTTTCTTCACCCAGCTATGATAGTCCCTTCTAGTAATGTTAGCCTTCCATCTGCCTGCCACTGCTGGCCCTTTGCACAGATTGCTCCTCAGCCTCGAAGACTCTCCTCAGTACCTCCCACTTCTCCTATTACCATTTTCACATTTGCTTAATTAATTTCCACTCAACTCTCAGGTGTGTACCTTCAGGACAACATGGGTGTACTTTTGAGACACCGATCAGGACTATAATTTTAAATTCATTTGTCAGATTATCTACCTACAGTCTATATTCTCTTCTATACAAAAGTTTAATGTAAGCAGAAACGACACCTAAATCAGTATGTATTTCCCTAATTCATAAATGAATAAATAGCATTCTAGCATTGTTACTGAAATCTACAAAAATATTGTAAAGATCTTAGAGAACAACATAATCTTTTCTTACATAGCAACAATTCCTGAAAAACTTGGCTTCTTGAAGCCATGCATACAATCCAAATGGACAAGCTGTCCTGAAATAAGGTCCATATATGAAACACATGAAAATACACAAATAAACCTAAGATATAATTGGAAGTAAGCTCTGAACCGGTGCACTTAAGATTTTATATAACCTAAGAAATATACCAGATTTTTACCATATTTTAGGTGACCCATCCTAATCCTCTCTGATTCTTATTTTCATTTTAAATAACTGCATGGTGCTGGGAATAGAGTCTGAGGAGGTGGATAAAAATATAAAATCTATTCAATAAGTAGTCTCCTCTTCATTTCTTTCTGAGTAAATAGAAGTGTCATCCTCACAAAGCTTCTAGCCACCAGCAGGGCAGATAATCCATCTGTTTTTTAATTAAATGGGCTGCCCATTGCTTCATTTGAATTGGACACATTCCAATTTTTCTAAATTTTTTCTATCCACAGAGCTGCTTATCAATTTTTTTAAATCCAGGAATAATTCCTCATTTTAATTCTTTTACTAAAAGTGGAAATTATAACTTGCCAATGTATTTACTTCTTAATCTCATTTTTAAACCATATGCTATCTCCAGAAAAACAATGATTAATGTTTTAATTTAACTATGTGTATTTAAGTGCTATTATGTATTTTCTTTTTAGATGAGTAGCAAGAATGAAGTTACCAGTAAATACCAGCAGGAAAACATTTTTATTCTATTAACAATAACTCAATAAGTCACCAAACAACTGTCATGTTCATTCACATATTTTTATTAAAAAAGGTATATATTAAATACTTCTCAGGCATTCTACTTAACTAGGGAGAAAGATGAAAGTTATAGTGCCTGCCTTCAAGGAGCTCAGAGTCTAGTCCAAGAGAAAGAAAATTAATACAGATTAGATAGGTACCAAGAAAGAATTCATTCTTGCCAGGTGATATAAAGAGTTATCTTAACAAAGCAGGAAACTAGGACAATTAGGTTGAGGTAACTGCATGTTTGGAAATTAAAGGGCTGTAGAAACTGTAAAAGATTAAAGTAAACAGGCTGGAAAAAATGAGTAGGATTTATGTTAAAAAACAAAACAAGATCTTGAAGAATTTTGATTTTATCTTGAAAGTGAAGAGAATGGATAATCAAATTTCTCATTTAGAAAAACTTTCTTGGCAATGATATGAAGATGAACTTGAAGGCAGAAAAACTTTCCATAAGTCTAAAAACAGTAATTCCTAAAATAGAAGATAGTTCTGTATTACCATAAAATAAAAAAGGGATATTACACCTAAGCTCCCTAGAGAGGTTTAAGACATTCTTCCTTTGCAATACTAATAATTTGTTATAAAAATTCAGCAACCCAGCTATTTAAAGATTTAAAAATTACCCTCAAAATTATCAACAATTAATATCTAACTTTATTTTTAATGTAACCAAGACAGCCTTAATATTCCCCTCAACTTCACTAAAGCTGGGATGGGCTTTTTTCTGAATTTAGGCCTCTGACCTCCCTTTTGCTTGGTGCATTTGCTTTGGAAAACTTGCAATTGTAAATTATTTCTTAGCACCTTTTGAGATGCAAATGTTTTCCCAGCCTCTTTGTCAGTCTTATAACCAAGGAATGTCTTTCTCAGGGATCTAAGAGCCATCTCTTTAAAATGTAATCATCAAAATAACCTTCTGGTCAAGATGGAGGCATTGGTAGATATACTTTGCTTCCTTGAACAACCGAAAGAAGGATGACAACAAATTTAAAAATGAAAAACAATAAGAACTGCCAGAAAATAGAACTGTATGGAAGTCAGACAACCAAGGAGTTAAAGAAGAAACATTCATCCAGATGGGTAGGAGGGGCAGAGAATGGTAGCCAAGGCAGAGAGGACATGTGGCAAGGCATCAACTAAAGGACTGGGTGGGCAAGGCAGTGGCTAGTGGACAGGGAGGTCACACATTTGTGTGTGTAAACCAGGAGGAAAAACTAGGGAGCGAGACAGACCATGCAAACTCAGGGTTCCAGCATGGGAATAGAAAGTCTCAAAACCTCTGGCTATAAAAACTTTTTGGGGCTGTGGCAGCAGGAAAAACTCCTAGCCCCATAGGAGACTTTGTTGGAGAGACCCACAGGGTCCTAGAACATACACAAACCCACCCATCTGTGAATCAGCACCAGAAGGGGCGAATTTGCTTTTGGTAGTGAGTGAAGCAACTGAAAGTAGAGCAAGAGCTGAGCAAGCAGCATTGTTCCCTCTCTGACCCCTCCCCCACATACAACACCATAACACAGTGACATTGGTTGCACCTCCCTGATGAACGCCTAAGGCTCTGCCCTTCAGAATGTAAAAGGTACATGGAGACAAAGAAATATGGCCCAAATGAAAGAACAGATAAAAACTCCAGAAAAAATACAACTAAGCAATGAAGAGATAGCCAACCTTTGAGATGCACAGTTCAAAACACTGGTAATCAGGATGCTCACAGATATGGTTGAGTATGTTTGCAAAATAGAAGAAAAGCGAAGGTTATGCAAAGTGAAATAAAGAAAAATACACAGGTAACCAACAGTGAGGGGAAGGAAATCAGGACTCAAATCAAGGGTTTGGAGCAGAAGGAAGAAATAAATATTCAACCTGAACATAATGAAGAAACAAGAATTCAAAAAAAATCATAGAGTCTTAGGAACCTCCAGGACAACTTTAAATGTTCCAACAACGGAATCATAGGGGTTCGAGAAGGAGAAGAGGAAGAGCAAGACATTGAAAACTTATTTGAGAAAATAATGAAGAACATCCCCTATCTGGCAAAGGAAATAGACTTCCAGGAAGTCCAGAAAGCTCAGAGAGTCCCAAGGAAGTTGGACCCAAGGAGGAACACACAAAGACACATCATAACTAATATACCCAAGATTAAAGATAAGGAGAGAATCCTAAAAGCAGCAAGATAAAAGGAGACATTTACCTACAAAGAAGTTCCCATAAGACTATCAGCTGATTTCTCAAAAGAAACCCTACCGGCAAGAAGGGGCTGGAAAGAAGTATTCAAAGTCATGAAAGCCAAGGACCTACATCCAAGATTACTCTATCCAGCAAAGGTATCATTTAGAATGGAAGAGCAGATAAAGTGCTTCCTAGATAAGGTCAAGTTAAAGGAGTTCATCATCACCAAGCCCTTATTACATGAAATGTTAATGGGACTTATATAAGAAAAAGAAGATCAAAACTATGAACAATAAAATGACAACAAACTCACAACTATCAACAAAACCTAAAAACAAAACAAACTAAGCAAACTATAACAGGAACAGAGTCACAGAAATGGAGATCACATGGATCACATGGAGCGTTATCAGTGGAGGAGGGGAAGGGGGAGAATGGGAAAAAGGTACAAGAAATAAGAAACATAAATGGTAGGTGTAAAGTAGACAGGGGGAGGTTAAGAATAGTAAAGAAAGGGAGAAGTCAGAGAACTTATATGCACAACCTATGGACATAAACTAAGGCTAGGGGGGATTCCAGTGGGAAGGGGGATGCAGAGCAGAGGGGAATAAAGGGGAGAAAAAATATGGAACAACTGTAATAGCATAGTAAATAAAATATACTTCAAAAAAGAAAAAGAGAAAGAAAGATAGAGTCCCTATATCCCAGTCTCTCTGGGAGGGGAGGAACCCAATAACAATCAATAAGTGCCAATTAGCAAACACAGATGACCTAATCACACCGATCACATTCTACTCTTGTCCTCCAGGACTTTTCCACTAGCTCACCCCAGTGCTTAAAGAGGTCTCCCACCTTTTGTTTCAGGGGAGCTGAGTTCAGTCTCTCTCCACTCTGGCTCTCTTGTTCATCTTTCACATCTCAGCTTTGTCACTTCCTCTAGGAAGTCTATGCTACCAGCCCTTCAAGTCTAAGTCTAGTAACTTCTTCCACTTTATCTTGTATAGCATTTGTTATTGACTAGACAGACACCCCCGAAATTCATATGTCGACACCCTATTCCCCAATATGATATTAGGAGTTGGGGCCATTGGGTGAGGTCTCATTGGGTTAGGTGAGATCCTAAAAGTGAAGTCCTCATAATGGAATTAGTGCCTTAGAAGTTATGAAAGACCTTGCTTCCCCTCTGCTCTCTGCCATGCAAGGCTACAATGACTAAATTAATAGCTCCATCAGCATAAGGAGCATATTATTAATAGTTGTATTTTTATGATATATATAGAATTAATGAATAAACATTTGTTGAATGAAGTAGTAAATGATTAGGAAAATGGTCCAGCCTTCCCTTCAAGCTAGAGAATTGATTAGGTTCCTGAATTTAAAATTAAAAAATACATCAATTATGTCTCTTCCTCATCTATTTTCATGCTCTGTGCTCCTGGCTTCAATCTTTAATAGAAAGCACCAGCATGCTATGCTCTTGTAAAAAACTACAGCTCAAGTTATCTGTTCTCCTCTTTCTTTAGAAACTTAGCCAAGAGAATTCAAGACAAATTGCCCTTGGAGTAAGGAGTCTACTTTTCCTTTACTAAACTATCTTTTCCTTTACATGTGCTAAACTATATAAAATCTAAGAGGAAGACAGTTTCATATTACTATAAAAATAAAAGGAGAAATCCAGCTGAACCACCAAAAGTCTACGTATTTGTACCATACTACTTTGGTCCCTCAAAGATTCACCTGAGGCCATTACATGGGAAAACTCCAGGGTCGTTATGCACTTAGCATTCCTTGCAAAAGGCATACCCCCACTCCCCTCGCACACACTTTATGGCATTTGAATTTTATACTAAACAGCATTCTATGTGGTTATATAAAACAGTGATCCTAGAATCACCTCCACTGAGTTGCTGTGTTTTGTTAAGCTTCTCTGGCTTTTATGAAAAGCTGGGAAGAGGCACAGGAAATTCGCACTTGCATTTTCACTATACATGCTGATAGTGATATTGTCTTCTTCAATAACCAGTGTCCTCTATATGAAGTCCCACAAAGAAATGCACTTTTTAATTTGCTGGTTGCACAAATCCAAACCTAGAGTTTCCTAAGAAAAATAGTAAAATAAACAAAACACTATCAAATCTAGAGAACTAATGAGTCTCCTACTTGCGGTGCCTCTAAATAGGAAGAATATGGCTGTGGATTGGTAAAATTCCAAAGTAATCTTTGAGTTATATAGTAGGTATCTTTCGGGAATGTCTAACTTTCATGATACTGGAGACATAAGACAGGGCCAAATGTTGTTCTTGCTTGGGAAGAGTACCCTCCCCACATACACCTCACTGCCTTCCTCCCCCCAGAGAAAGACAAGTTGAAATCACAGTAAGCCTGGGAAAAGAAGTGCACTTTCATCTGCCTATTCTAGAGAAAAGAAATCCACCAGAACTAACCTAATTCATCAGCATTATGGATCTCAGTAGATTTTGAGTAAAAGCACAGGTTAAAAAAATACATATATTCCTTTTTTTGGTACTGTCCCCTATGGATATATTTCCTCTGAAGGGTAGTGATGGAATGATGGATTGAATATTTAATACACTGCTTTATTTCACAGAAGTATTCATTTTGACAGGTTTAGAAATAGCTGAAATTTTTCAAAAGAGAAAATTAATGAGAATTTACATGTTAACACGTATTATGAAGCTATAATTGTTAAAATATGACATTTCCAGACAGATAAGTTAAACAGAATGGTTTAGGCAAGGGAATGACATAATTAGATTCAGATTTTGAGACAATGTGGAGAGTGGATTAGAGGAGGGTATGGGTAGACTCTGGGATAACACGTTTGAAGCTTTTGTGTAATCCACAGAGAAAGTAATAGGGGCTTCAACAAAGGAAATGGAAGAGGGAATAAAGATAATGTACAGATCCAAGACATATTTTTTAAATTAGAATCACCGTAACTTCTACTTGAGATGATGAAGGTAAGAGAGAAAGAAAAGAGGTGAGGGCAGTTCTGAGCTTCCTAAATTTACCACCTGGTGGATGATGGTGCCACTCACAGAAACATAAGAGGGGTAGAAAGTCTGAAAGAAATATATTGAATAGGGTTTTGTGATACTTTTAGTGTAAGATAATTTCATGATAAACAAACAGAGATAAGATGGTTGTCAATTTTGAGTTGAGAGAAAATTGTGGCATGGAAATGTAGATTCAGGTAATAACGTATATAGGTAGTTCTTACACCCATGGTAGTGATGAATAGCACCCAAGAGAGTGTGTAGAATGAGAAGGGCTGTATGGCAGGACTTTGACCATTACCTAAAGAATGGTAAAGACTGGTCAAAGGAGACTCAGAAGGAGCAAGACTGGGGAATTGGATTAAAAATTGGAAGAATTACATATAAGAGCAACTAAGGGAAGAGGGATTTTTTTTTAGAAGTGTGTGTGACATTGGGTGAACACTGTTAAATGTTACTCATAGATCAAGTAAAAATAAAAAAAGAACTGAAAGTGTCCATTGGACTCAGCAATAAGAAATTCAGGACCTTGACAGAAGTAGTTTAATAAAATGAAAAGATGCTATATGGGAAAAGATTGAGAAATGAATGCAATAGAAGGAACAGTAATAGGGAATAGAGACAACAGTTCCAGGAGTTTCAAATGTAAGGAAGAGGGAAAAAGAGGGGGAAGGCAAGATGAGAAGTTGTACGAGGAGGTTTTATTAGTAAAATTTTTTCTTTGTTTAGTTGCTTGATTAGTTGTTTTTATTGTTTGTTTTTAAAACAGGAGAATATTTAATATGTTTGAATATTTATGGGAAGGTATGATTGCCAGCCATTAAGGTGACGCCAATGATCTCTGCCTCCTGTTATTGATGTAGAAGCCACCTCACCCCCAACACACACACAATGAAAAGTATAGATCTACGTAAATAATACAAGAGTGTGGAAATAATGATATGTGTCTCCTGAAGTTAAATGATAAACAAAATTGTGACTTCTGCTTTGCTCTCTTGAATCAGTAGCTCTGCAGGAAGCCAGCTGTCCTGTTATGAGATCACTCAAGCAGCCCTATGGAGAGGTCCATGTGGCAAGGTACACACACTCATCCTGCTCACAGCCCCCAAGGAACTGAGGCCTCCTGCCAACAGTCATGTAAGTGAGTCATCTTGGAATAGATCTTCCATCCTCAATCAAGCTTTCAGATGATTGTCAGCTGGGGTTGACATCTTGACCACAATCTCAGGACAGATTTTGAGCCAAAATTACCAGATTTAGCCACTCCCAGATTCCTGAACAACAAAAACTGTGTGAGATAATAAATATGTGTTGTTTTAAGCTGGTAAATCAGTATGCAGCAATAGATAACTAACACAGGTATTATAGCATTAAAAGGGAGGTTAAAAATACAAAAGAAAGAGGGAATTATTGATATATAAGGTACCTGGGGAGGTAGAAGAAGTGTTCCCTAAGTGAAATGATCCAGCTTCAGATAGAAGAAAAAAATTCCTCTTTCACTTCTTAGCAGAGAATTTGAAAAAAGGCTACATGAGGTCAAGTTGCTGGTGAGAGGCAATGAATGAGGACATATGCATCTGATGTTCTCAGATGAAAGTGGGAAGGTGGGGGTTTTAAAGTTTGGAGAAGGTAAAGAAATTTTATGCAGTTGCTATAGAGAATAGGAAAGAGTAGACTAAGGAAACGAATTTCTCAATAGCATTGAAATCCAGTAGATGTCAGAGATAATGAATTTTTCATGTAACAATATGTGAATTTTCTCCAAAATAGAGGTGAACTACAGGAGCACCTGTTGGCAAAGTTCACAAAGCAGCTTTGGGTCATACTTCAAATTAAAAGAAAGTTACCTGCACTGTGTGGTCTAATTACAACTTGCTGATTAAAGTATGGTAGGCATGATTGAAGGGAAGCCTTCACCATGCTTTACGTTTGAAAGAGATGGGAAACTGTGTGCCTAAGGAAATTTAAACTAATACCTCAACCATTGCTGTATAGAGTTATGGCTATGTAACTAGTTTTTTAAAAGGTCAACCAATCTAATCATATAGGAAATTATTAGAAATATTTTCTGAGTACTATTAATAATTTATTAGTTCTTGCTTCTTCATCTAAATATATTTCCCTTATCTTCCAGCCTGTCCTATTCCTTTAATAGGCAATTTAAGAGAGTCTAATGGAATGCTCTCAAAAATAAGCAAAAATTACCTCCCTTCATGTTTATATGTAATAAACTGCATTCTTCAGAATTGGCCCATCAGATACATTTTACCCATTGAACACAATAAGCATATACTCATAAACTTAACAATAAATAGAAAATAATTGTTATGATCTAACTTACACAATAAACTTTTCTCTCTAAAATAAATTCCCATAGATGGAATTCAAATAACAGCAGTATATGAACAAACTTCAATCTAACTAGTTCTAGTTTGCCTCTTTAGATACTTAATTTTAATTCCAAGATAAACCAGATTTAGAAAGAGTCATGCAATCCCACCATGCATTAGCTGAACAATGAACAATTATATCCTAAATATGATTACAATTCCCTTTTGTTTAATAATACTTATTAAAGGATGAAATATTTCATACAAATAAAAATTTTAAGGCCTCAAGATATGAAATGCAATATTTTCAACCATGACTATTTTAAAGAGGCATCTTTCTGAAAATACCTTGGGCTTTATTTCAGTAAACAAAAACATTCACTAATGCAAACAGATACACTGCCAAGTCATTATTCTCAACCTTATTAAGGCAAATAGCACCACAGACTAACCTGAAGCACTATAAATAATGAGAGTGCTAAACTGAATCCAATGAATAATTCATGAAACCTAATTCTTCCAGTTTCATTGGCAGTTCTCTCACAGCTGGCTGAAATAATACAGAATGATTACAAAGATGGATCACCTGTATTGTTGGGGTGTATGCCTTATCTATTAACCTAGCTCATTTATTTAAAAAATAATAATCTCACAGCTACTTTGTATTCTAAATGTTTATTTTTTAGGACAATGTGATGAAAATGTTCCTTTAAGGAGTTTAAAAAGGAGATAGTGTCCAGGGGATGTCCACTTCACACTTGAGACCTGAGTTAGAGATGAAGTGAAGCTCCAAATGTAAAATAGTACAGCCTGTGACTCTTAGAGGCATTGTCCTGCATTCCTGGTCCAGCCCTTCACTGATGTGAAAGAATGTAGTATCATCAAAAAGGGTCCTAGGAGTTAAGTGAGCTGAGACACTGGTTCCATTTCTAGATATGCCATTGACTTGATTTGGCCTTGGCCACATAAGGATATTTACCTAGACTCTCTTCTCATACTATGTCACATTAGAATATGGACTGGAATAACTATGAGTTTCCCTCCATTCTTCGTACTCAGACATCTACATCACCAACAAATTGATATCCCAGCTTCCAACCATGGCCCAAATGGCAGGTGTTCTCTCATATTTAGGCCACAGTTTTTGTGGGGATATAAGAATCATGAAATAAGAAATAGGTCTATTTTGTTCACCAACATATCTTTAGCTAGTATAATGCCTAAGCCATTGAGTATTTCAATAAATATTTTTTGAATAAACAAAAAAACCTATCCAATTGAGAAACATACTATCGATCCTGTTTGTATTCTTCTTTCACACAATATTTAATACAGCAAAAGTTTAGAATAAGCAAAACCCCAAACTACTGACAGTAGCTAAAGATGAGAATTATTACAAATATCTTAGTATTTTTTTCTCACCAAACAATCACAGCAACCTATTTTCCAAAGTTTATTATGAAGCAAGATTTTGAATATGTTTTTCTATTACTCTGTGTATGTAGGCCTAGGACTAGCTTTCTAAATAATCAACTGCCTGTCCTCTCCTATAGTAATCCTATTGTAAAGGAGCAAATAACGTCCCTCTCCTAATATGCTCATATGCACACATATGCATGCTTAAGTTTGTCTCTCTTCCAACCACAGTTTCAAAACTACACACACTGAAAAGAAGTTTAAAGTAGATACCATGGAAGATTCTAAAAGATAATACTCTAGCTGCACCAATTTCATGCTTATCTCAGTCTATTTTACATTTTATCCCCGTTGTTTGATTCAACCTCTGTTCTATGAAATTTTGGCATTGTATGCCATTGTATGCCATTGACTCCAAGAGTCAAGGTTAACACTGTGTTCCCTTCCTCAGGAATCCTTCCTGCCTTTGGACGGCAGTGGAGGAGAGAAGCATTACAATTTTTGGACTCTGGTATATCTGAAATTTATTAAAGCAAACAATTATAACCACTTAAAATACAAAAGAAACACATTTTACAGCTAGTAAAAGCCTTTATAACTTATGAATTTTCCTGTATTGTGCTTTGTATAATAATGAAGAAAAGCATGAAAGATTTTGTAACATAAGCCATAAAATATAGCATGTAATCCCAGAACCACTTAATAAATTGTGGTGACCCTCATACTAGACATCTAATATTTATTCTTCCATTATCCCACTGAGTGATAGAAATATGATTTCAGAGACTTCTGGTCAAGATAAAGGCATAGGTAAACATGGCCTGACACCTCACACAACCACAGCAAAAATTACAACTAGACTATTAAAAAAAAATCACCTAGAATCATCAGAAAATCAAGCTGTATGGAAGTTCAACAATCAAGGAATTAAAGAAGCCACATTCATCCAGATGGGTGGGTGAGGGGAGCATAGATGGAAAGAGGCATAGATAGGCACAGAGAGGTGCAGAGTTGTGGAACAGACGGTCCCACACCCGTGTGTGGTGGATAAAAATCAGGAGGGATATGTTAGGAGAGAGGGATCTCAGCACCACACCGGACCACCAAGCCCAGGTTTCCAATTCCAGATAGATAAGGCTTCTGGCTGTAAAAACCACTGGGGGTTGGGACGGAGGAAGAAATTACAGGATTCTAAGGAGTCTTCTCTAAAAGGGCCTGCAACAGGTTTGGACTTACACAAACTCACTCCCTCTAGGCTTTAGCACCAGAGCAACAGCTGGAAGGTCACCAGTGACATACAGGTAGAAATTGAAATGACTGGTATCAGGACAAGTGCCAGGATGCAGCTGCCTCCTGGACAGAACTCCAGAAGACAGACAGCAGCATTGTCCCCTCTCTGAGCCTTCTTCCTTACAGAGCCACAGAGCAGTGAAAAGGGTTGCCCCACCCTGGCAATAACCTAAGGCTCTGCCTCATCCAACTTACTGGTGCACTTTTCTACAATAAGCCACACTACTAAGACAGGGAGTCAAAGCAGCTCTACTTAATAAGCAGAAACAAACACAAGAAGGATGCCAAAATGAGGAGACAAAGAAATATGGCCCCCAAAAAAGAACAGAGCAGAACTCCAGAAAAAGAACTAAATGAAATGGAAATAAGCAATCTATCAGATGCAGAGTTAAAAACACTGGTTATTAGGATGCTCAAGGAACTCACTGGGTACTTCAACAGCATAAAAAAGACCCAGGCAGTAATGAAGGTTACACTAAGTGAAATAAAGAAAAAATTACAGGGAATCAACAGTGGAGGGGATGAAACCAAGAATAAAATCAATGATTTCAAACAAAAGGAAGAAAAAAGCATTCGATCAGAACAGCAAAGAGAAAAATAAATCCAAAAAAATGAGGATAGGCTAAGGAATCTCTCAGACATCTTCAGGCATACCAACATCTGTAGCATAGAAGTACCAGAAGGAGAAGGAAAGAGCAAGAAACTGAACACTTATTTGAAAAAAAAATGAAAGAAAGCTTCCCTAATTTGGTGAAAGAAATAGATGTACAAGTCCAGGAAGCACAGAGAGTACCAAATAAGTTGGACCCAAAGAGGATCACACCAAGACACATCATAATTAAAATGCCAAAGGTTAAAGATAAAGAGGGACTCTTAAAAGCAATAAGAAAAAAGAAGAGAGTTACCTACAAAGGAGTTCCCATAATACTGTCAGCTGATTTCTCAAAAGAAACTTTGCAGGCTAGAAAATATTGGCAAGAAATATTCAAAGTGATAAAAAGCACGGACATACAACCTAGATTATTCTATCCAGCAAAGTTATCATTTAGAATGGAAGGACAGATAAAGTACTTCCCAAATAAGGTAAAGCTAAAGGAGTTCATCATCACCAAACCATTATTATATGAAATGTTAAAGGGACGTATTTAAGAAAAAGAAGAAGATCAAAACTATGAACATTAAAATGGCAATAAATTCACAACTATCAACAATTTAATCTAAAAAACAAACTAAGCAAACAAGGAGAACAGAAACAGAATCACAGACAAGGAGAGCATTTGGAGGATTATCAGTTGGAGGGGGAATAGAGGAGAATGGAGGAAAAGGTGAAAGGATTAAGAAATACAAATTGACAGGTACAAAATAGGCAGAGGGATGTTAAGAATAGTACAGGAAATGGAGAAGCCAAAGAATTATATTCATGACCTATGGACATGAACTAAGAGGGGAGGGATTGCTGGAGGGAATTGGAGATACTGTGTAGAGGGGGACAAGGGGGGAAAAATTGGGACAACTGTAATAACATAATCAATAAATTATATTTTAAAAAGAAAAATGATTTCACAAATTTATCTAAGCTCAAATTTGCCAATGATAGCTCAGGAATGAGTATGTGATATAACTGTTATCAATTTGACATAAGAAGAGAAATGCTAGAAGTTTCTAGAAACGTTTTTCTTTCTAAGACAAAGGCAAAAAACTGATGTCTCCCTATACTTGAACATGAATAAGTAATCATAGCCCACATTGCAACTAGTAAAAATCACAAAAGAACAAGCCTTAGTTTGAAGGTCAACACTACTGATAACATAATGGAAAATAGGAAGAAAATAGGAAGAGCCCAGGTCTACAATGACTTTAGTCAGTAACTAAAGCAATTACATCTGTAGCCTACTCCACTTATGGGTTTTCTTATATTTAAGATTATAAATTTCCTTATCACTTAAGTGACTTGTTACTAGGGACCCAAAGAATCATATCTAATACACTTAGTTGTCTATTATTGGAGGCCATCCACTAATGTAATATAAAATAAGCATATAATTAAAGTGATATAAGATGATTTAACAAAACAACTTTAAAATAATAGCAAAACAGTGAAGAGTTCAGCCCTACATAAGAAAAAAAAAATTACACACAATCACCTACTTCGAGTGATGCAAGAGATAGAACAGGAAGTCTTAAAACACTGCAGCTGTCATCAGTCAGCATCCTGATTTCTGAGAATCACCTTGTGACACCTGGCAAGGAGACACACTTGCACACCAGATCTTCAGTTAACCGCTGTTCCACCTTTGCCTCATTATAATAAATTAGCATTGTGTTTTCTTCCCCTGCATGGGCAATCTAGGAGAATTATGGGACCCAATAAAGTGTGTACCATTTCAGCAGAAGGGGGTCATTCTCTGGTCAGAGGTGGCCCACTCCCATATCTTAGGAAGTGTACTTTTCTTAATAATTTCATTTGCTCTTCTTAACTGTGTTTGTGTAGTCTGTTCAATATTTTGTTCATGACCACGAAGATCCTGGGTGCCATCTCCATCTGCAACAATTTGGCAAGCAAGCCAGGAGGTCTTTGTGGAAGCTCCAGAGTGGTAAGATAACTACATGCCACCCTTGTGCTTGGAGGAGAATTTTGTTCTCTGTGTCACCTTCCTGTTTTGCTTTCCAATGCCTTAGGACACTCTGGCTCCTTGAAAAGAGTTTTCCAAGCATGAGTCAAGCAGTTAAGAGCCAATAAGGTGCCCGCTGCTTGAAGACTCCTGAGTGAGGACTACCTGGTTATGGATTGGGGGAAAGACACCAGATCCTCCAGCAAGCACAAGACAACATCCACCTAATGAGGCACACTGTGAAACATAACATCATCCCTTCCCTGCAGCTCTCCATTTAGGACAACTGTAACTCTCTGAAAGGGCTACCAGGTGCACCTCCCTTCTTTGCTATGTCCTCTTGTACTGCCAGCTTCATCTGCAAAACCAACCATGTTCCTCCTAAAACTTGCTTCACCTGCTAAATTTTGGCCTCTCTATTTGCACCTCTTCTCTGTCTGTCTCTTCTGTAACTGAAATGTTTGCTGCATTTGCTCTAGAGCTGAACATATTCAAGGCTGGTGTACCCTTTCAATCGGTACTACCCTAGGGCAGGTGAGGCACTGCCTCCCCTTTCCTGCCAAAATCACCATTGTTTGCACCGTCACTGGCCAGAGGACATTAACAGGCACCTCCTGTCCTTTGTACTCCGTAGGGCCCTCCATGGTCGCCCTACTCAACCCATGGCATGGCCTTTGATGGTTTATTCCATGTGGGAACAGGGGACCTATTACCTGTATCATCTGAAAACCCCTTTGCGGGTCTTCCCAACCCAGTTAGGTTTGTAAAAAAATTAGAACATTCTTGCCCTCATGAAGAGCTGAGGAAACCAGTTTGAGTTAATCAGTTTCCTCTCTGATACTTTACAGAGAAGGGCATACCTCTCCTCTTTAAACATCTCTTATGTTTTAGTCCTGTAGATCCTCAGCACATGAGAGACCCTGGCCCACATAACTGGAGGATATTTTTTCTCACACTCAGGAACAGTTTGTATGGATTGAGCAGTTTTTCTTTGGCCTCTGGTCTTTTTTGGGAAATATTTCAAATGACTGGTATAGTCTTCTCCCTACAACTCCTTGCAGGAAGCCAGCTTATCCAAACTCTTCATTAGGCAGGCCATGTCTAATTTAACCAAAGCCTCTGAATTAGATAACAGGAAAAATGGTATAATTAGTCCATGGCAACTCATTTGTTTTCTGCTGGCCAGCACACTCAAGTATTAATGGGACAACCCTTTATCAGCCAGTCAGTCCCCGATATTTGTAGAAAGCTTCAGAAATTACAAATGGGCTCACAAACTCCTATGACCCAGCTGATAGATACTGCCTCCTCAGTCTTTAACAATTGTGACTTGGAGGTAAAGAAAAAGCAGAGCCAGTAAGAGGGGGAAAAAAGGAAGAAAAGCAAGCCAAACTAATAGCACTAACTGTTAGCAGTGTCCTCGGCAATGTTCAACCACCTCCTGGTAACCTGGGAAAGCCACAAAAATGTCAAGGGCAAAAAGATCAAACATGCTAAATGCCCTGGATATTGGGCAAGGGATTGCACTAAGCTACCCCCATGGCCATGTCTCATGTGCAAAGGGGCAAACCCTGATCCCTGGCACTGGAAGGTAGATTGCCCCCATTTCCAGAGTGAAAAGAGGTCATCATCTGAAATCATCACCTAAGGCCAAGGGAGCACTTGAGGACTGAGGATGCCTGGGGAACAGATTGGCCCCAGCCTATACCAGCATCTCAATATCTACTGAGATACCCTACATAACCCTTGATGTGGCAGGTAAGAAAATTAATTTTCTTGTTGATACTGGGGCCACTTATTCTGCCCTCAGTTCTTACATTGGACTTCTCTCCCCTAATTCAATTAACATTATGGGAGTTGAAGGGAATCTCAAACCTGTTTTTATACACACCCTGTCACCTGTTAATTTGAAAGCCAAATTTTTAAACATTCTTTCCTAATTATTCCACAATGTCCTATATCATTGCTGGACAAGACCTTTTGGTCAGATTAGGGGTCATTTTCAAGTTTCAGGAGGTCCCAGTTAAGATCTTTAAAATTATGTTAGCCAATGAACGTAAACAAGAAAATAGCACCCCAGAACAAATTTTACAAAAAGTAGGTCCCCTAGCTTGGGACTCTGGAGTTCCTGGAAAAGCCAAAACTGCCCAACCCATTCAAATTTGCTTAAATCCTGGGACAGTCTATCCCCACAGGAAATAGTATCCACCAAATGGGAGCCTCTAGAAGGTTTGCAACTCATCATAGAGAAATTTGTAACACATGGACTGATAGTACCCTGTCAATCCCCCTGCAATACTCAAATCCTCCCCATTCTTAAACCAACAGGGGAGTATGGATCTGTCAGGATTTAAGACTAGTTTATGAGGCTACTGTCCCCCAACATCCTCTTGTAGCCAACCCTTACACCCTACTCACCCAAGTACATGACTATGCTCAGTGGTACACAGTTTTAGACTTAGAAGATGCTTTCTTTTGCATCGCTGTACACCCAAATTCCCCATACCTGTTTGCATTTGAGTAGACAGACCCAAAAATCAAAACCCATCAGCAATATACCTGAATGGTACCACCATGAGTATTTAGAGATAGCCCTCATTTGTTCTCAAGAGCATTAGGAAAAGATATAAGGTAATTACAATTACAAGAGGGAGCTGTCTTACAATATGTAGATAATATCCGAGTCTGAAGACCTTCAAAGGAAGTCTTAGATTATAACACTATCCAAACTCTGAACTTTCTTGGGGACTGGAGATATCAAGTCTCTAAGAAAAAGGCCCAAATTACCAGAAAAAGGAAACTATTTAGGATATATCCTAACCCCAGGATCTAGACAACCGTCACAAAAGAGAATAAAAGCAATCACTTAGCTGTGACCACCCACTACCAAGCAACAACTCCACTCTTTCTTAGGAATGGCTAGATTTTGCAGAATTTGGGTCCCCAGCTACGGACTAATCACAAAACCTTTATACAAAGCTACTGAGGGACCAAAATCCCTCCCTGTAGAGGATGTAAATATTTATTAGCCCTGATAGATACTTTTATTGGCTAGATTGAGGCTTTCCGAACAAGGACAGAGAAGGTCACAGAAGTATCAAAAAGTCTTCTAATGGAAATAATACACTGATCTGGCCTTCCATGCTCCCTACAAAGTGATAGCAGGCCATCCTTTACATCTAAGATTACTCAATCTATCTATGAGGCTCTAGGCATAAAATATTACCTCTACTCCACTTGGAGACCTCAGCCCACTGGGAAGATGGAACAGGGAAATCAGACCTTGAAAAGGAGATTGGTAAAGCTGTCAGGAAATTTCTGAAAATGGGGTTAAAGTACTACCTATAGCACTCATAAAAATCAGGGGCTCCCTAAGGTCAGTACTGGGCTCAGTTTATTTGAGATACCATATGGTAGGCCTTTCTTAACTTTAGATCTGATATTTGATACAGAAACCCACCAAGCAGTTAAGTATACAATAAACTTAGGACAGATACAAAACACACTACAAGAATATGGAAGTAAGACCTTACCCATTCTCAAAGGAGAATTTCAGGAAACTGTATATCTGGGGGATTGGGTACTTCTCAAAACTTGGAAAGAAGAATTCCATACAGATCAACTTAGCCCTAAATGGAAGGGACCCTACCAGATTGTCTGAAGTACCCCCATGGCTGTGAAGCTGCTACAGGTAGCTAGTTGGGTCCATATTTCTAGAATAAAACCAGCCCCTGTTAACTCAGATCCTCCCCTAGACCAGCAGAAGGACCCAGACTCCACCTACACCTGTGAACCCTTAGAAGATTTCAAACTCCTGTTCAAGAAGAAAAATCTTAAAGATAAGTAATAATTTTCAATATGAAAACTCTTTACTCATTTATATTGCTAATAATCTGCACTATTACTACTCCTTCCTGAGTCAATAACTCTCCTTTCCAAATAACCCAGGATTTGCTCTGGGGCAGTACTTTTAATAATTGCTGGGTTTGCCATTGCCAACCATGATATAGTGGGCAAGAAATACTTTGGGCTAAACAAACTATAGATTTTAATATTAATTATTTATAGGAAATATGTCAGGCCAGAGAATTGCAGTCCAGTGTATTAGGTGGACTGGCATGGCAGGGACTTGGTCTGTAGGATTCGCAACACCATTCTCCAGCCAAATGCAAATATTCACTAACAATCCTAAGTCAACCTCCCCTAACTCTCTGGAACTCCACAGAAAAAAAGAAAGAACCAGGGCTAGTCACATTCAGAATAGTGACCCTTATAGGGTCACTCCTGGGACTGGCTGAAGGAGTAACCTACAATGCTGTCACTGCTAAGATATAGCAACTATTTCCACTACTGCTGAGGAAGCAGAACATGATTTCGAATTGCTCCAGAAGTCTCTTGATTTACTAGCATATGTGGAAATAGATAATAGACTTGCTCTAGATTACTTATTGGCCCAGGAGGGTGGGATTTGCCCTATAAATAGAACTGCTACAGCAAACAACATGGCTAAAAGGACTATATCCTGGGAACCCCAAAACTATCTGGGATACCATTAGGGATACATTCCCTCAGTAACATAGTTACCTATGTTAGGGCCTATTATAATCATCATCTTAATTCTAATCTTTGGCCCATGCATCTTTAATCTATTAGTTAAATTTGTATCTTCTAGACTTGAAGAGTTCCATATCAAGATGACAAAGCTCCAGGGTTTTCAATCAATCCCTAAGAAATCTGATGCTGACACTTTCCAACATACAGCATCCACGCCTGTCTCAGCAATTCCTCTTCAATCTCTAGATGAAATAGGGTGAGAGTTTTGTGGTTCTCAGCAGGCAGGGCCTACTGTTCCTTTCTAGCAGGAAGTAGTTACAAAAGATTGATCATCCTCCCTCAGCAACCCCAAAAAGGAATTTTTGAGAACCATGTTTCTCAGGGGAAAGTTGAGGCAAGAGATAAAATAGAAAGTCCTGAGACACTGCAGCTGTCATTACTCAACATCCTGATTTCCGAGAATCACCTTGAGACACCTGGCAAGAAGCCACACTTGTGCACCAGAGCTTCAGTTGACTGCTGATTCACCTTTTCCTCATGATAATAAAGTAGTACTGCAGTTCCCTCCCCATGTGGGCAATCAAGGAGAATTATGGGACCCAATAATGCCTGCACCCTTTCAGTCACCCATATCTTGGGAAGCATACTTCTCTCAATAAATCTCTCTTGGTTCACTTAAATCTGTTTGCGTAGTTCATTCAATTCTTTGTTCATGACTACCAAGAACCTGTACCCTGTCTCCATCTGCAACATGAGCACATAGTATTCTGAGAAAATATTTCCTATTTGATTAATCAAGCTTTTTATCTGATCATTTATAAGCAATTTTTTAGATAAGTTAAACATAAAAAGCATCCTAATAATAAAACTTTATGTGTCAGTCTATCATTGTAAAAAAAAATACTTTATGGAAATAAGAGATGGAAAAAGCCTGTCTGGTTTGTCCTTTTGCCAAGGCATGTGTTTCTTACAGTATTTTTTTTTCATTAAAATTATACAAAGGGTCTCAATCCTGAGGCTTTAGTGAATAAACTGACTTCTAGCTGGGATTGAAAAGAGAGTTTTTTCCCCCTAAGAAATAGTACTACAAATGTGATCAAGTAAATTACTGAGGGATTTCACTCTGTAAATCTGCTAGTCTGTTCCAGGGTGATAATTTCTAAATACAGAGAACAGGGAAAGGGCAAATGTTGTGAATCTTTAAGAGTAAACTCGATACCCAAGAGAGAAATTAAATTCAACAGAAAGAGTTGTAAAAACACTCTCAGCTTCCATCACAGACACAAACGGATATAGATTTTACATGGAACTAAACTTCCTAAAAGTTGTTACTATTAAAAGTGCCATAAAACAACCTCAAAAATCTAACTTGGTCTCACTAGCTAACGTACATCAATCATAGTAAAATAGTCAGGCTTCACAACTTCCTAAAAACTACTTATTCTTCCAAGGTTTTATTTGTGCCATTTCCTTTGTTTAGGATGAACTTCCCTTCCCACCCCACCCCATCTCTTCCACACCCTTCTCCTCTCCTTTATCACCGCTCTTCTTCCTTCAGCAATCATATTCACTCCTCTTGCCCTCCAATTCCCATTCATCGTTTCAAGTCTAATTCAAGTATGACCATCTGCCAGAAGCCCTTCCTGAGCATCCCTCTCCTCTGAATTCCTATGAAAGGAAAGTCCATCCCACAAATTCCAACATATCCTGATTTAATGAAGCAAAATGGTATAATGAGCAAAGTGTTTAAGAGGAAACAATAATTCAAAGGCCAGCTCTGATACTCAATAGAATACCCTCACTAAAATAGTACTGATTATTATTATTAATAGCAATAACAATTAACAATTATTAATACCTGATTCTGCTATTTAGAAATTTCATGATCTTAAGAAACACATTTAGCTTACCAAAACCTCAGTTTCCCTATCTGCAAAATGAATAACATCTGCTCCATTAACTTCAGAAAGTTGTGAAGCTTGAAATAAGATAATGGTAATAGTGTTTATAATGATTTTACAAACATCTACATGAGGGATTCTAAGAAAGCTACTAAATATATTCATTCACAGATTATTAATAACATGGGGAATGCTTATATTGTCATGGCAAACTAACAGAAAAATAGACAATTAATCAATTATATAATTAAAAACTATATTAAAAGTTCATTTTATATGACTATAATGATATATACCAAATCTATAATAGTAGATTTCAGGGCAGGGACAAAAGTGAATCTAGTGACCTGTGCACAAAATTTAAGGAGGCATTCCACTTTCCCCTGCAAGTACAAGGTCAGTCTCCTTAAATTTTGTACCCAAGATGATATTCTAGATACACAGATAAAGTTGCAATTCCGGGACAAGATAGGAACAACAGGAAGGGAGCAATCCCTCCTCCCTACCTTCTGATCTCCCTTTAGCACCCCCTCTAGCAGATCCTAACAATGGAGAGAGGTTGATGAGTCTCACTCCCCAGCATTACAAATTATAGAGGGTCATTTGCTCCCCCCCAAAAATGGATAAATAATTGGCACACCAATTAACTAAAACTTCCATTAGGAAGATTATGTCTTAACTATTTTTCTTCTAATCAAGTTATTTCTAAAGATAAATTCTGACAGGAGGCAAAGGTCCAATTCCCAGGCAGAGGAGAGCATAGAGCAAAAGCAGGAACATACCATAGATTTCAGTGTAATAAAAAGGTTTGCCTTGGGTTGGAAACAGAGTCTGCCTGGACTTTTTTTTTAGTCAATGTATGATTTTGTGAACCAAGAATGATCACTTTTACAGATAAATAACTCAATGATAATGCGGGTAGAATAATGCTGTGGTTGACAGCATGAGTGGTCAAGTCAAATCATCCAATTTCAACTCCCAGCTCCATTTATAGGCCTAATGACTTAATGCAAATTACTTTAATTTCTTTGTACTTTAGTTTTCTCACCTATAAGACCAATATAATATTAGCACCTACCTGACAGTGTTATTGTGCATTGAGTTAACCTATATGCAGTGATTAGGTTAGTGTGTAGAGCATAGTAAATGCTTAATAAATCTTGGCTATTATTGGTGGCTGATGATTTAAATTCTTCTTTTAGTTTAGAAAAGTATAAATGCCTCTGGGGATAATATTGTGACTTATGATCAGTTATTTACACTAGAATGTAAATGAAGACCTGAGAGCAGATTTGGAAGAAAAACGTAAGGAATCAGAGATGGAGATGTAGGAAAATATGAGAATACTAGGTTTATAAAAAATAAATAGTAGAAATAATACACCGTAAGATCCACAATATTTTTGCTCATGGTTATGTCTTCCATAGTGCCTGACATATAAAAAAATCTATCTATGGAATAGATTGCTTGATTGAATTTAATTATTAAGAAGTATTGAAAGTAAACTTAGGTGACTTCCAGCCATGATGGAGGCATAGATAGATACACTTTGTCTCCTTGCACAACCAAAGGAAGGACAATAACAAATTTAAAAACAAAAAAAAATAACCAGAACTGCCAGATAATTGAACTGCATGAAAGTCCAACAGCCAAGGAGTTAAAGAAGAAACATTCATTCAGACTGGTAGGAGGGGTGGAAACAGGCAGCCAGGACAGAGAGGACACCCGGCAAGCCTGCGGCTGACAGACCCGACAGGCAAGGCAGCGGCTGGTGGACCAGGTGGTCCAACGCTTCTGTGCAGATAAACTGAGAGGAACAACTGGGGAGTGAGGGAGACCATTCAACCCAGAGTTCCAGCATGGGAAAAGAAAGCCTCAAAACCTCTATCAGTCAAAACCTGTAGGGATTGCTGCACAGGGGAGACTGTCAGTCTCACAGGAGAGTACATTTGAAGGACCCAGAGGGTCCTAGAACATATACAAACCAACTCACCTGGGAATCAGCACCAGAAGGGTACAATTTGCTTGTGGGTAGCAGGGGAAGTGACTGAATGCCACCCAAGAGCCAAGCAAGCAGAATTGTTCCCTTTCTGACCCCTCCCCCACATACAGTGCCAGAAGGCAGTGATGTGGGTTACCTCACCCTAGCGCATATCTAAGGCTCCACCCCTCATAATGTAATAGGTGCACTGAGACAAAAAAAAAATATGGCCCAAAGGAAAGAACAGATCAAAACTCCAAAAACAGAACTAAGTGATGAAGAGATAACCAATCTAACAGATGCCGAATTCAAAACATTGGTAATCAGGGTGCTCACAGAAATGGTTGAGTACAGTCACAAAATGGAGGAAAAAGTGGAGACTATGCAAAGTAAAATAAAGAAAAATATACAGGGAACCAACAGTGAAAGGAACCAGGACTCAACCAACAGTGAAAGGAAACCAGGACTCAAATCAACAATTTGGAGCAGAAAAAAGAAATAAACATTCAACCAGAACAAAATGGAGAAACAAGAATTTAAAAAAAATGAGGAGAGGCTTAGTAACCTCTGGGACAACTTTAAACATTCCAACATCTGAATCATAGGGGTGCCAAAGGAGAAGAGGAAGAGCAAGACATTGAAAACTTATTTGAGAAAATAGTGAAGGAGAACTTCCCCAATCTGGCAAAGGAAATAGACTTCCAGGAAGTCCAGGAAGCTCAGAGTCCCAAAGAAGTTGGACCGAAAGAAGCACACACCAAGGCACATCTTAATTACATACCCAAGATTAAAGATAAGGAGAGAATCTTAAAAGCAGCAAGAGTAAAGGAGACAGTTACCCACAAAGGAGTTCCCATAAGGCTATCAGCTGATTTCTCAAAAGAAACCTTACAGGCAAGAAGGGGCTGGAAGGAAGTATTCAATATCACGAAAGGCAAGGGTGTGCATCCAAGATACTCTATCCAGCAAAGCTATCATTTAGAATGGAAGAGCAGATAAAGTACTTCCCAGATAAAATAACGTTAAAGGAGTTCATCATCACCAACCTTTTATTAAATGAAATGTTAAAGGGATTTATCTAAGAAAAAGAAGATGATCAAAACTATGAACAATAATATGACAACAAACTCACAACTATCAACAACTGAACCTAAAAAAACAAAAACAAAAACAAACTAAGCAAAAAACTAGGACAGTAACAGAATCACAGAAATGGAGATCACATGCAGGGTTATCAGTTGGAAGGTGGGGGGAGAATGGAGGAAAAAGTACGGGGAATAAGAAACATAAATGATAGGTACAGAATAGGAGGGGGAGGCTAAGAATAATATAGGAAATGGAGAAGCCAAAGAACTTATATGTATGACCCTTGGACATGAACTAAGTTGGGGAATGCTGGTGGGATGAGGGGTACAGGGCAGAGGGGAATAAAGGGGAGAAAAAAATGGGACAACTGTAATAGCACAATCAATAAAATATATTTAAAAAAGAAAGTAATCTTTAATGTAAGTGACATTGCTTCCTCAGTTTAACCTACAAGGAGGTTGTTTAGGGCTTGAAGTGCATCTCTAAAGATACTGTCATTGTAGGTTGATTGGTTCAAAGGTGTAACAGAAGGACCTAGTATTCCTTCTCTCCCTTCCACTAAATAAAATAATAAAAAGTATTTGGAGGGAATCTAATATTTACTTAGGGCTATGCAAAATTGTTCTCAAGAAACTCACTGAAGACAACACAATTCATAATCATGAAATAATTAGATTATCATCAAAGAGCATATAGTAAAGAATTAATTCTCTAAAGTAAAGAGTTAAGAGCCATAGAAGTTCAGTGGTGGAAGGGACAAATCATCAACCTTATTGAAGCTGCAAGGACCCATCTTCTCTGGTCCCTCACAATACTCCCCAGTATCAATGGCTCCAAAGGTCCTGGAGCAACATAAATTAAGTCAGTGATCACTTGACTTGAGCAATCTGAGATTTTATTGGCAACATAATGTACTTCACACCTTGGAGATCAAAGATATGTTGTTAGTCTGAGACAGAGAGTTTTCATGAAGATCTTCTAAGTCTCCACATTAAAACAACTTTATAAGTTTTCCCAATATCCCTCCCTATCAGTATAGCACCTACATCCATATAGCATTGAGAAGGGAAAAGAAGCAGGAGGAGAAAGAGTTTTGTCAGGAAAGAAAACTTTCTGTCTTTTTCATAAGAGGTTTCTAAACCTGTCTCAATGACTATATCTTATTCTTAGATCTTTTAAATAGGCCATGAAAAAGCTCCTTGATCCCACGAGAAAGCCTCACAAATCTTAAATGTATAGATAATGAAGAGAATCAGTCTTCATCATTTCATCTAAGCATCATTTTCAGACAAAGTAACTGACCATTAGAAAATGAAACTTTGGATCTCAGCTATCTAGGTTTTTCGATTGTTTGTTTTTGTCTTTTTACTGTATTTGTTTATTTTTTATTGTTATTCAATTACAGTTGTCCTCATTTTCCCCCCATTACTCTACCCTGTCGTACACCCCCCCCACCTCCTACATTCAATCCTCCTTGCCCCATTGTCTTTGCCCATGGGTCCTTTATACATGTTCATTAACGATCCTTCCCCTTCTTTCCCCCATTTCAGTTAACTAGTTTTCAATTAGTAAAGTGTTTTTCAAAATTTACTTTGCAACTCTTTAGTGGATCATGAAATCCATTTTTTTTAATTATGTTATATATTTGCATTTAGGTTTACATGTGTTTGGATCATGATATAAAAAGTGTTACTATGGACCACAAGCCAAAATATTTGAAAAACACTAGTCTAATTTATTAACAGAGAATGAGATGAAAAAAGGAAATGTACCATATTGATACCTAACCATACAAAGCCATATTAACATAATTTTTAACAAATGAGAGGAAGGGATAGGTCATCTGATTTACCAGGTCTCCTTGTAATATCAGAACATTGTCAATTATTAATATGATAGTTGATATTATCATAGAAGGATCTGGAGAGAACTCCAGACTTGTATGTTGGGTTCATTCTCCCTCACCATTTACTATGTCATGATTGTCATTTTCCCAGATCTGGAGATAAAGACATAGGTCTATGCGTGCTGAAGAGTTTATATGTCTATATACAAAACATATAAATGTAAACTTTTGTATCTATGTACAGAATATTTAAGTGTAAATGGTATTTCTTGTTAATATGGACAATGCTGGACCTGTTCGTAACAAAGTTTGTTAAGGAGATTTTACCCAGTAAAACACATGCAGCATAGGCAATTACTTCATTGGTTGTGGGGGAGAATGCCCTGAAGAAACAAGCTGCAAGATATAATAAGCTGTCTGCAGCCAGGTGGCCAACAAGACAGTTAAAAAGAACACAGATCAATGCATGTGTGAAACAACTTCTTCCTTCATTCCTATCCTGCTGTTTCTTGTTTAAATACTCTAGAAAATTCTAGGGTACAGGCCACTCGTGCCAAAACTGCCCTGAATATTAATCCAGGAATCAATAGAGCAGTTGCCTTAATTACCATTCCTGCTCATTATTTTGTCATTCCTCTTTCACCCCTTTTTTTTAGATGATGTGCATTACATGAATATGCTACATACATTAGTGTAGGTAGCTAAATATTAATAAAGGAAGGAAGCAAAGGGAATCAAACACTACTAAGCATAATAAAATGGGGAGCTGAATCAGATGATAAGCCTGCCTGCTTCACTAGGATGTCACATCTTCATACACTCCCCAGGGCATCCTCCACCTTTGGGACCTAATTCCCCAAAGCAGGCATGGGGCAGAGGATAAAAAAAGCAAGAAAAATGCTTCTGCTGGATTCATGCGCAGTAAAAACCAAGATGGCGACCATAGAGGCCTGCCTGTCCAGCCTGGGGAAAGGATTGGCTTGGGTAAGGGACAGAGAGCCTGGAAAGATTTAGGAAATGGATTGGTCATGGGGAGGATCCAGTGCAAGCCTGAGAAAGCTTGGGAAATTGACTGGTTAGTTTGAAAAGAGTTCCTTGTCCTTCCCAAGCCCAAAATAATATAATCCCAACTTAAGAAAGAAACCCTCTTTCCCTTGTCCAGTAACACAGGTTCACCCCATTCATTCACTTATTTTCTCTCTGTAGGAACCATGTGGCCCTACCAGCGTCCAAGACTTCAAGCAGGTTCCAAGCCTTTGGACTTTTTGCACAGCAGCACAAGTGGAGATAAGACATTAGGAACCCAGGTTCAGGCCTTTTATTTTGCTTCTACAATGAATGAAGCCTGAATCTCCCATACGTGGATCTCTCAGAATTGCTTTCCTTGAGATCCCATGAAAGAACCCCACTTCCACCTGACAAAGATATATGCTAACCTGACAAATTCATTAGACTGATTGTTTACCATACTTCCAAACTGCAAGTGTAGTTATTTAGACATCTTCATAATAAAATCATTCTCTTTTTCGTTGTTGTTGTTCAGTTACAATTATCCTGCCTTTTTCCCCATTGCTCTCCCCTGCCCTGTCCACCCCTCACTCCCACACATTTATCATGAACACAAACTCTAAATCAAAAAGAAATGGAAAGGCTAAGTGAAGACTATAGAACTTCCCACAGAGCAGAATAAATCAATTTCACTTTAGTCTCACTTCTTTACCCCCAAATATGGTCAGTACACTACCTATGGCTGAAAAGTAGAGGCTGGGTGGAAGTACTATTAAATGCCATTTTCATAGCCCTTAGCAATTTTATGAAAGTACTTACATATGTTGTTCGTTCTAACATTTTATCCAGGCTACATTTAAGTGTTGTAGATAATGTCATTTCTCTTCATTTTTCATATAAGGATTAGAGGCTCAGAAAGGTAAAAACAAAGCCAAGGCTCAAACACAGTCCATCTGGTCCTACCATCTACCACACTGCTCCTCTGCTCACTCAGATACTTCAGACTTGTACAAACAGGATGAGTTGACACTATTTTTTTTAAATAGTTTAGGGTGGTATATCATCTCAATCTCTTTTAACCTTACCTGCAATTCTACACAGTGTTGCAAAGACCTCATTAATATTTGGCTTTGTCATAGGCTTTGTCCCTGCTACTACTAACTATTGTGCTTGAAAGTCACCCAAAGCTGTTGTGATAATTATGTATACAGAGAAAATTCTCCTTTTGCCCCCATTCTCTCAGGGCAAACCTAATTTCTAAATCTGAACCTAACTATTAACTAGATATGATATTCAAAATTCAGGGTCAAAATCAGGGAGTTCTGTTATGTTTAATCTCTCTGTAAAATATAAGTACAAGATAACTAAAGAACCCAAGTTAGGGTGGTCTTAAGATATTTCCCCACTTCATGGGTGTGTTTTCTGGGAAAATCAGTGTAGATGTGAAAAGAAACAACTTCCTCAGCAATTCAATCTTTCCAAGCCCCTTACATCCAAGAAAATGATAAAAAATATATTAAGCTATTAAAAGGAGAATATCACTTTGGTAGATATAACATTTCATTTTTAAAAATTACTGAATATCTCTTATGTGCATGAAAAAATAGTAATAGTGGTAGAGCTTCAGAAACCCTTTGGGCCAGGTCTTTGGCAAATGAACAATTATTGTTCTTTGATCTTGTCTTGATACTCCTGGCTTTCTCTCTATCTTGCTTTCTTTCCCATAATAGCAGACTGTAAATCTGACTTAGAACTAAATATTAGTAATTGAGACCACACTAAATAGTTATTGAGACCCATTATAACTATGTAAGAGTCACAAAAAACCAACTCTTACTCTCCCTTTGCCCTGATTTAATAGGTAACATCTCCAAAGGAGTCTTTAACCATGTTCTGGTATCCTTTGGGGGGGGGGGGTATGTTTTCTATTTGTTTGTTTCTCTAGAGTTTATTGCTTTGATTTTTGTTTAATTTTGTTGTTATTGTTTGGTTTCTTTCTACAGTTAGAATTCTATATAATAGAGATTAGTAATGGGGGAAAATTCCCAAGTATGACATAATGAGATTACAAACAACACACACACACACAAACACATACACACTACATAATTCAAATCTAAATTCAAATAATCAGATCCAAAAGGAAAAATATGAGATACCAAAAAGTAAGCTAGGCTTACTACAATTAACAGAGGTTTTACCTTTCCTTTCTTACTATATTGATATTTTTAACACATTAGTAATTATTCACCCTTTAATACTATTAAGTTTTTAACAGACAGTACTACCTTCCTCTGAAAACAGTTCTTATTATGCATTCCAAATAAATCTTCTATTTTAACCATTTAAAATGAACCAGGAACACAATACTTAATGTTATCTGGTGGTAAACATTTTGTCAAGTGAATATTTACAACAATGCATAAAACTGAAATTTCAGACATTGGGTTTCATATGGGCTATGTCCATAACTTACATGGGTCATTCTGAAGTTCCATAGTCACAACTACATGCTATCCTGCAAATAGGGTTGAGTGTGTACCCATCAATCTTTCATGTTAACATGGCTGAAAACAGCACATAACTGTCTTGACCTATCCCATTGCTGCTTATCCCAAGTGGTCTAGTAATGTATTACAGATGCAACAATGTTTTCAAAAACTATAATGTGTGGGGTTTTTTTTAAAGATTTTATTTATTTATTTTTAGAGAGAGGGGAAGGGAAGGAGAAGCAGAGGGAGAGAAAAATCAGTGTGTGGTTGTCTCTCATGCACCCCCTACAGGGTACTGTGTGTGGTTCTTATAGACAGTATTCCTTGCAAGAAAATAAAAAATGACAACTTAAGTTGGTGTGAAAATAATTTCACCTCTAAGTGGGGACTAATCAACAGAACAAACAAGACAATTTTCTTAGATTGTATTGTGATAGCTGTCATATCAGCTTGCATTTTCTAAAAAACTTACCAAAATTGGTGAATTTTTGTGTAGCCATTTTAATACTGAAGATTGAAGAAAAGCGACATTTTTGGCATATTATGCATTATAGTTTCAAAAATCTAAAAACAAAACTGAAATTCAAAAAAAGATTTATGCAGTGTATGGAGAAGGCGTTGTGACTGATTGAACATGTCAAAAGTGGTTTGCAAAGTTTCATACTGTTGCTGGAGATTTCTTGCTGGTCGTTGCTCCATGGTCGAGTAGCCCAGTGGAAATTGATAATGATCAAATCTAGACATTAATTGAGAATAATCAATATTATACCATATGGGAGATAGCCAACATACTCAAAATATTTAAATCAAGCTTTGTTTATTATGTTAACCACTTTGATGTTTGGGTTCCAAATAAATTAAGCAAAAAAACCTCTTGACTGTATTTCTACATGCAATTCTCTACTTAAACATAAAAAAGAAAGTTTCATTTTTAAAAAATATTGTGATGGGTGATGAAAAGTGGATACTTTGCAATAATGTGGAATGGAAGAGATCGTGGGGCAAGTGAAATGAACCACCACCAAGCACACCAAAGGCCGATCTTCATCCAAAGAATGTGATGTTGTGTATGTGGTGGGACTGGAAAGAAGTCCTCTATTATGAGCCCCTTCTGGAAAACCAAACAATTAATTCCAACATGCACTGCTCCCAATTAGCCCAACTGAAAGCAGCACTCAATGAAAAGCATCCAGAATTAGTCAACAGAAAACACATAATCTCCCAACAGGATAAAGCAAGACCACAGGTGTCTTTGGTGACCAGGCAAAAACTATTACAGCTTGGCTGGGAAATTCTGATTCACTACCACATTCACCAAACATCGCCCCTTCAGATTTCCATTTATTTCAGTCTTTACAAAGTTCTCTTAATGGAAAAATTTCAATTCCCTGGAAGGCTGCAAAAGGCAACTAGAAGAGTTCTTTCTTCAAAAAGATAAAAAGTTTTGGGAAGATGGAATTATGAAGTTTCCTGAAAAATGGTGAAGGTAGTGGTACAAAATGATGAATACATTGTTCAAGAAAGTTATTGGTGAAAATAAAAAATGTGTGTTTAGTTTTACTTTAAAACCAAACAACCGTTTTGGCCAACCCAATAGAAGGGGAAGACAGCAAGTGCTGGAGAAAACACAGAAAGGGAGACCCTGACTCCACAGGGGAATAATCCTCCCATTCATTGTCCAGCTTTTCTCATGGCTGTGGCACATACAAAGTCTAACAAGCCAGCAATAAGTCAACAACCCAGAGCCCCATCTGCATTGGGAGTTCGGGTCCTAACTTGTGCCTGACTTTGCCTCAGCACCACAGCCATTCATCTCCCAGTCTGAACTGAGCTGGGCTGATATATTTTAACTAAGTAACAGTCCCACTTCTCCAAATGAGGAAAATCTGGCATTTGATGCCTAAATCACAGGCACCAGATAAAAGACAAATTTCTTCTTCTCTCTCTGCTCTACAGGCATGGCATACATTACAGTAATTTCTTTTTTTTTTTTCATTGTTGGTCAGTTACAGTTATCCCAATTTTTCCCGTTGCTCTCCCCTGCCCCTCCCACTCCCTGCCCCTGCTCCCTCAGTTAGTCCCCATCCTGTTGTCCATTACCACGGGTCCTTTACATACATTCCTTGATTAGAACCCTATCTCTTCTTTCCCCCATTGTCTCTCTCCCCACTTCCCTCTGATCACTGTCAGTTTGTTCCTTATTTCCATGTCTCTCATTCTATTTTGCTTATTTGTTTGTTTGTTTGTTTGTTTGTTTTTCCATTAGGTTCCATTTATAGGCGAGATCATATGGTAATTGTCTTTCACCACCTGGCTTATTCCACTTAGCATAATGCTCTCCAGTTCCAACCATGCTGTGGTGAAGGGTAGGAGTTCTTTCTTCCTACTGCATAGTATTCCATTGTGTAAATGTACCATAGCTTTTGATCCACTAATTTACTGATGGGCATCTAGGCTGTTTCCAATACTTGGTTATTATAAATAACACTGCTATGAATATTGGGGTGCATAGATTCTTTTGAATTGGTGTTTCAGGATTCTTAGGGTATAATACTAGCAGTGGGATCACTGAATCAAAAGGCAGTTTCATCTTTAGTTTTTTTTTAGGAAATTCCATACTGTTTTCCACAGTGGCTGCATCAGCCTGCACTCCCACCAACAGCACACCAAGCTTCCCTCTTCCCCACATCCTCACCATATATGAGAAACCTACAGCTAGCATCAAAGTCAACAAGCAAAAACTAAAAGCTTTCCCCTAAGATCAGGAACAAGACAAGGGTGTCCGCTTTCACCACTTCTATTCAAAATAGTATTGGAAGTTCTAACCACAGCAATCAGACAAGAAAAAGAAATAAAAGGCATCCAAATTGGAAAGAAGGAAGTAAAACTGTCATTGTTTGCAGATGACATGACAGTGTACAAAAAAAAAACCCACACTACAATAATTTAATAAGAGCCTTTCCATAGGAAATAATCAAAATTTTTAAAAGATTTTATTTATTTATCTTTAGAGAGAGAGGAAGGGACAAAGAAGTAGGGGGAGAAGAAAAAAAAATGTGTAGTTGCCTCTCATGCACCCCTTGCTGGGGACCTGGCCCACAACCCAGGCATGTGCCATGATTGGGAATCAAACCATCAAACCTTTGGTTCACAGCCCAGCACTCGATCCACTGAGCCACACCAGCAAGGGCGAAATGATCATAAATTTAACAAACAGTTCTAATAATGTAGATTAGACTCAAATTTTGTTCCAATAAGGAGCCCAACAGGTTTTAATTTTTTTTTCTCCTTATGAGAGGTGATGAAAGTACCAACAATTCCCTTCTCACTTAACCTTCTTAAGCTTTTTAACTTCTGAGTATTTTTATTTTCCAGAAAACAGAAATGTTGCTCTGTATATTATTTGTAGAACAACAAATCATTATGAAATTTGAGCAACAAAAGTGCAGATCTTAGAGGCTACAGGTTACTTTCTCAGAATATAGAAACAATGCATGAAATCCAGGCATCTTACAAGACTCCTTTGTTAGAAATGAAATTTGTAAAAATGGTTTTATGACAAAAATAAAATTATGTGGATGTTTCTGCAGATTAGAGAAAGAGAAAATATTTTATCTTTCTTATCTTGTTAAAATTGTCATCAGCAGTTAAAAGTCCCTACAGTTTTATTGCTAGTACTAGAATTTCATCAATTAGTATCAAGAGAAAAATAAAGAGTAGGCTGAGAAACTCAAAACCTACAACATGGAAAAGGAAAAGGGCCAAATAAGGTTACTAATATGTAAAAATTGGGGCATGTAATGTTTTACATCCCATCTGAAAACCCAGTAACATTACAGTTAAAAAATAATAATAATTGCTCATATGAAAGGGTTTCCATTACATGGGAAAATTTTGATAATTTGTATGGGTATGGGTATCTGAAGTTTCAAAACATTGACTTAAATACACAATTTGAATTTAACACTAATTTTAGACATTTCTTTCTTTAAAAAAGTTTATATATATAAAAGTTTATGTATATATATAAATATATATATAAAATGCCCTTGTCTAAAATATAAATGAAAATTTAATTCCATAAAAGGATTCTGCACTATATAAAAGAAATTTAAGAATTAGTATGCAGGATTTCTGGTCAAGATGGAGATATAGGAAGACATACTTCATCCACTCACACAACCACCAAAAGGAATTACAACTAAATCTCAAAACAAATAACACCCAAAACTGTTAGGATATCAAACTGTGTGGAAGTCTAACAACCAAGGATTTAAAGAAGCCACCTTCATCTGGAAGGGTAGGAGGGGTGGAGATGCAGAGACTCTGCAGAGAGGTAAGGACACATGGTGTGGCGTCATGTAGAGAGGCAGTGGTGGCAGAACGGGAAGTCCCACATTCACGTGTGGTAGATAAAAATCAAGAGAGCTACCTCAGGAGCAAGAGATCCCAGTCCCAGGCCAGACTGCACAGTCCAGGGTTCCGGTGCTGGGAAGAAAATCCCCATAACTTCTGGCTGTAAAATCCAGTGGGGGATGGACAGTGGAAGAAACTGCCAGATTTTCATAAAAAGGGCCCACATGGTCTTAAAATGTATGCAAACACACACACACTGTGATTTAACACCAGGGCAACGGCAAACAACCAGAACAGAAACAGAATCATAGGTATGGGAATTGTTTGGAAGGTTATCAGCTGGGAGGTGGAAGGGGGAGAATGTGAGAAAAAGTGCAGGAATTTAAAAGAATAACTGGTGGATACAAAATAGACAGGGGAATGTTAAGAATTTTAATTGGAAATGGAGAAGCAAAAAAACTTAAAAGTACAACCCATGTACATGAATTAAGGTGGGTGAGAATTATTGGAGGGAAGGAGGTACCAAGTAGAAGGGGGCAAAGGGGAAAAACATGGGACAACTGTAATAATGTGACCAATAAAATATACTAAACAAAAAGAACTAGTATGCATCTGAGAATCGAGGCCCTTTCTAGACACATAAAATATTCAATTAACTATCTTGTAGAATTTTTAATTGTGACATTGAATAATTAAGCACAGCATTAACATCTATTATTCTTTATAAATTAATATTTTCCAGGACTGCATACACTACCAGTTCTACAGTAGCACTTTAAGGCAGTATTTAAGGTATTGGTTTCATTTTTAAGCGTACATTAAGGGGTAGTGTTTAATTCTGACTGAGCTAACTTTCATAACCAAAGAAGCATAGTTTCAAACCAAGGAAACATATTTGCTTTCTATACAAAAAAAGCAACAGGTCCTCCACCCAACTTCCAGAGAACAAGCCAGTTCTGCATAACAGTGTAACCAACACAGTATTGAGGTACCCTGCAATAGAGTGTTATTGAAATCACCAAAAACTTAAACGAAAATAGGTGATACTAAATAGTGGTAAAGAACCAGGGCTGTGAAGTCAGAAAATCAGACAAGAGTTTGTCTAAATACCGGAACCACAACCTTATTAGCTCTAACATACTAGCTCTATAACTTTGGGCAAGTTTACTTAACCCCTTTAAGCTTCAGTTTCTTTATCTGTAAAATAGAAATAATGATAATAACCTACACCATAGGGCTTCTGTGAGAATTATGAGATAATGAAGATCTAACATTGAACGTAGTGCCTGGTCCCTAGTGATTGATAAACAGATGTTTTATTTTTATTACATTAAAACTCTGATCAATCATTTAGGCATTTGTAAGCTCAGTGTAACTATAGGATAATAAACAGGTTTGAACTTGTCTGTAGCTCCATTCAATTGGCAACAGCTGTGTAGAACATTGTATTAAGAAACAACAGTGAAGAATTTTGATCAAGATGGTGGAATATGTAAACTCTGCTCACCTCCTCCCACAATGACATCAAAATTACAACTAAATTATAGAGCTGCCATCATGAAGAACCACCTGAAGACGAGCTATACAGAACTCCTATAACTCAGAATATAAAGAAACCACATCTAGACTATTAGGAAGGGGAGAGAGGTGGACCAGGTAGGTCCCAAACGGACAGTGTGGTGATTAAGAAACAGGAGTGATATCTCAATTGTAGATGTTACCCTCTGAGGTCTCAGGGGTCCCTGCCCTACACTGGGTTCCCTATTTCAGGGCATTAGTGCCAGGCAGAAGTCCCCATATCATCTGACTGTGAACAGCAGTAAGGATTTTGCCAGAGGAAGACAAAAAACTGCTAAAGACCAAGATGTTGCTCTTAACGTTTCTGCATACAAACTCACTTGCTCACAAACTCACTCACTCTAAGCACAGGGGCAAAAGCTCAAAAAGCACCAGGGACATATGGGGGAAAAATAAATTTATATAATTCAGAGAAAATCTGGAAGGGCATGGGTTGGGATAACTCTGGGGCCCGAAGTGCTAGAAGGTGCCACTGTTCTTTTGTTGAGTTCTCCTTCCCACCCAGACAACTGGGTATAGGAGAACACCTAATCTGTGTACTCCATTAACCTGGCTACCACTGTTCACCCTGCCCTGGTGATTCCCTGAGACCTAACCCAACCCAAGTCATTGAGCTGACCCAAGTCTCTTCCAGCAGTTGTTCCACATAAGCAGCCTATATCAGCTCACAGTGCAGACATGCCCAAAAATCCACAAACCTTGCATGAATGGTGGCTTCCTTAGGCTTGCACTGAAGTCTTTAACAAAGGTCCTCAAATGCCACCCTGGTGGTGGCCATTCTCCGTTCATGCTACAGACTCTCTCAAAGGTCCACAAACCCCAAACAAGCAGTACCTACCTCAGCATGCACTGTAGTTCCTACCAAGCAACCCTAAACCCAGCACAAGCAGCAACCAGTATCAACTCCCAGCAAGTGCCCCCAACCATGGTATAAGTGATGGCTAGTCTTGACCTGTAACATAGGTCTAAATAAGTGGCCAAAAACCTGGCACAAGTGGTACTGACCTCAGCTTGCATCATATTTTTCACTGAAGTGTCCTAAGCACAATACAAAAAGCAGCTGACCTCAGTTCACAGTATAGGCTGTCTCAAGCACCTCCAAGCCCAGCACCAGCAGCAACGAACTGCATTTCACATTGTAGATCCTAGAAAATGGCTCCAAGCAGACAGAAATAATGGCTGGTATTGGTCTGCACCAGAGCCACTCCCAAAGGGCTCTAGACCCAATACACATAGTGGATGGTTTCAGCCTCCACCAGAGCCCTACCCAACCAGCTCCACAAACCACACACCTGAAGGGCAGCCTCAGCTGGGCCCAGAGCCCTGCTGAAGCAAATCCTACTCTGTGGGGTCAGCTCTTGTTCAAAAGTCTGTCTGCTACAGTCACAGCTAGCCACCACAGCTAGACAGCCAGAGGGTCAACCCTACTAATTTACATTCCAGTAGCAATTGAGCCACAATTACAACAGTACATCACACATAACCCATACAGGAAACACTAATGGAGCACCTGGCTAAGGGGACAGGAAGCCTGCACCATTGGGCTGCATAGGACACCTGCTATTTAAGGCCACTCTGTCAAGACCAGGAGATGTAATAGATCTACCTAATATATAAATGAACACAGGGAGTCTTCCAAAATGAGGAGACAAAGAAACACATCCCAAATGGATGACGAGGGCAAAGTTCTGGAAAAAGAACTAAACGAAACTGAGACAAGGAATCTACCAAATAAAGAGTTCAAAATACTGCTTATAAAGATGTTCAATGAACTTGGGACCAGAATAGATATAGTTAGTGACTACTTTAACAAATAGAAAACAGAAAAAAAAAGTCAAAACTGAAGAATGCAATTACTGAAATTAAGAACATATTAGAGGGAGCCAATACCAAATTAGATGAAGCAGAAGATCAAATCAGCAACCTGGAATACAAGGTAGCAGAAGAAACCCAATTAAAATGACACAAAGAAAAAAATTTAAATGAAGATAGTTTAAGGGCCCTCTGGAACAACATCAAGCATAACAACATTAACATCATAGGAGTACCAGGAGGAGAAGAGAGAGACAAAGGGATTGAAAACCTATATGAATAAATTATGACTGAAAATTTCCCCAGCCTAAAGAAGAAAAAAGATAGACATCCAGAAAGCACAGAGAGTCCCCCCAGAAAATGTACCCAAAGAGCCCCACACCAAAACACATCATAACTAAAATAACAAAGGTTAAAGACAAAAAAAAATCATAAAAGCAGGGGGAAAAAAGAGATAGTTACCCACTGGGGCCCTCCCATTAGACTGTCAGCTGATTTCTCAAAAGAAACTTTACAGTTCAGAAAAAATTGGCATGAAATATACAAAGTGACAAAAAAATAAGGATCTATAACAAATTTTGCTCTAACCAGCAAGGCAATCATTTATAATCAAAAGAGAAATAAAGAATTTTACAAACAAAAAAATGCTAATGGGGTTCATCACCGCTAAGACTGTATTAAAAGCAATATAAAGAGACCCCTTTAAAAAAAGAATTCTTTTAAAAAGAAATGAAGGATGTCCTGGCTGGTATGGCTCAGTGGATTCAGAGACGGCCTGCAAACCAAAGGGTCACTGGTTAGATTCCCAGTCAAGGCACAGGCCTGGATTGTGGGCTTGGTCCCCAATAGGGGTGCATAAGAGGCAACCACAAATTGATGTTTCCCCGCCTTTCTCCTCTCTTCCCCCTCTCTAAAAATAAAATAAATAATATATTTTAAAAAGTTAAAATAAGAAATAAAAGAAGGATCAATGATATGGATAATAAAATATGGGAAAGAAAAGAGTTTTCCCTGACAAAGGTAAACACTGAATGAAATCAGGGGATCAACTAAAAATAAAACTAATATAAAGGCTAAAAAACGAAATCATGTGTAATTGCAACAATAAATTCAGGGATACACAGAAACACAGCACAAAAGAATTTTTAAAGGATGATAGAAACATAAATGTGGAGGGCTGAGTAAAAATTGTAGTGATTTTAGAAAGTGTTTGAACTTAAGCAACCATCAACTTATAATCCACTGCTGTAAACATAGCTCAGTACATATGAAGCACATGGCAAACACAAACCAAAAATCTATAAGCGATATACAAGAAATAAAAAGAAAGTAATCCACACATAGCAATATAAAAGTCATCAATATATGAGAGGTAGTAAGAAAATAAGAAAGAAATGAAGAACTATAATACAATCAATAAACAATTTATAAAATGCAATAACTACATACCTACCTATAACTACTGTAAAAGTAAATGGATTAATGCTCCAGTCAAAAGACATCCACAAACTGAAACTAAAGGGATAGAAAAAACATTTCATGCAATTGGAAACAAAACCACATGTTAAACCAAAAAGTAAGTTTCAATAAATTTAAGAAAATTTAAATAATATCAAGAATCTTCTTCGATTATAATGAAATGATAGGAAATTACAAATCAATTGCACGAAGAAAAATAAAAAACACACAAACACCTGGAGGGTAAATAACATACTACTAAAAAAATTAGTGGAATAACAATGAGATTAAAGAAGAAATTAAAATATACCTTGAGATAAATGAAATAAAAATACAAGAACCCCAAAACCTATGGGACATAACCAGAGCATTTCTAAGAGGCAAATTTCATAGTGATACTGGCCTACCTCAAGAAATAAGAAAAATGTCAAGTAAACAATCTAACCTTACACCTAAAAAAAATCTAGAAAAACAGCAAAACCTAAAGTTAGCAGAGAGGAAATAATAAAGATCAGAGCAGAAATAAACTAATAGCGATTCTTAAAAATAGAAAACATGAATGAAACCAAGAGCTGGTTTTAGAAAAGATAAATAAAATTGATAATCTTTTAGCCAGACTCATTTAAAAAAGAAGAGAGGGCCCAAATACATAAAATAAGAAATGTTAAAAGGAGAATTAACAACTTATACCACAGGACTCAAAATAATTATATGAAATACTGTAAACATTATTATATGCCAATAATTTGACAACCTGAAAGAAATAGATAAATTCCTAGAAATATACAATCTGCCAAGACTGATTCAGGAAGAAACAGACTAATAGCTATTAACTGAGCCAAATTAGTAATCAAAAACACCCAATAAACAAAAGTCCTGGATTGCGTGGCTTCAGGGGTGAATTATACCAAATATTCAAAGAAGAATTAATTGATTTATTCTTCTTAAACTATTCAAAAATATTTGAACAGGAGGGAAGGCTCCCAAACTCATTGCATAATGCCATTACCCTGATACCGAAACCAAGCAAGAACACTACAAAAAAAATAAATAAAATAATAATAATAATAATAAATCAATAACCCTAATGAATATAGATGCAAAAATCCTCCAGAAACTATAAGTAAACAGGGACAATCAAGATAGTGGAGGAATGAATGGAAGTCATACTGACCTATTCCCAGGGCCAATCTGGAATTACAACTAAATTGTGGAGAAATCACGTGGAACAAACAACTGAACAATAGTGAGAGAGAAGCCTTATAACTTTGGACAGACAGGAGAATCAGTTTGGCACAACCTGGCTGGTAAGGAGTGTGGTAGAGACACAAGGGGGCTGGCTGGGCACCCTCAGGCGGCAGTGCCAGAGGGATATTTAAACAGCCAGTTGGATCCCCCTGAGAAGCATGGGGTCTAAACTGTAAGTGGGAATCCCCAGACTACAACACCACAGCCTAAAAAGTACAAAAGTAACAGCCAGTTGTGAAAAGCGACAGGGCTGCTCTCTGCCAGAGATGGGCGGCTGGAGACTGAAAGAGCTGTTTAAAGGGCAAAAGCATAATTTTCATTTGCAGCCACTTACCCTGGGATCTGGCAAAGGTGGGGAGGGAGTGGGCTAGAGATGCCTGGAGAGATACTGGAGACAGAGGCTTTGGGGAGACAACAGGGAGAGTGGCTGTCTGGTGCTGAGTCATCTGCCACGGGGCAGTAGCCATCTTGCTCAGGCACACCATTCACCTCTGAGCAGCAGCAGTATGAGAGAAAATAATAGCATGGCCCCCCAGGAGGGACTCCGCCCTGGCCCTGTGGTGCTTATGACTGACTGCAGAGTGCAGAGTGGCAGCCACAGAAAGTAGAATGGCCATCATAAACAAATCAACAAACAAGTGCTGGCAAGGATGCAGAGACAAGGGAACACTTGTTCACTGTTGTTGGGAATGCAGACTAATGCAGCCATTGTGGAAAACAGTGTGGAATTTCCTAAAAAACTAAAAATGGAATTGCCTTTTAACCCAGCAATTCCACTGCTGGGATTACACCCTAAGAATCCTGAAACACCAATTCTAAAGAATCTACACACCCCAATGTTCATAGCAGCACAATTTACAATAGCCAAATATTGGAAGCAACCTAAGTGCCCAACAGTAAATGAATACATCAAAAAACTATGCCACATTTATGCAATGGAATACTATGCAGCAGAAAGGAAGAAAGACCTACTACCCTTCGCAACAGCACAGATGGAACTGGAGAGCATTATGCTAAGTGAAGTAAGCCAGGTGGTGAAAGATCTTTACCATATGATCTCACCTATAAATGGAGACTAGTCAACAAAATAAATAAGCAAGCAAAATATAACCAGCAACATTAAGATAAAAAACAAACTGACAGTAAACAGAGAGGAGGAGGGGGGAGGATAAGGGGGGAAAAGAGGGGAAGGGTCATCAAGGAACATGTATAAAGGACCATCAACAAAGCCAAATGGGGGAAGGATTGAGGGTGGGAGGTGGGAGGTGGGAATGGGTGGGGTTATGGAAAGTGGTTGCAGGAAAATGTTGACCAAAAAAAAAAAAAAAAAAAATGGGGAGGCTAAGAATAGTATAGAAAATTGAGAAGCCAAGGAACTGATATATACAACCCATAAACATGAACTAATAAAGGGTGTGAGGATGATGAGATGGGGTGCAGTGTAGAGGGGATAAAAATTGGACAACCATAATCACATAATCAATAAAATATCCAAAAAAAGACATTTCTCATAGAAAAATTGGACTAAGTATATCTAAATGATAATAGGGGTTTTCACTGTATAGTATTATAATGTTTTTGTATTTTAATAATTTCTAATTAAACGTATTTAAAGAAAAAAAGAAAGCATAAGCAAACTGAGTCTTGCAATCCATTAAAAAGACCATACAACACAATCAATGGAAGTTTTTCCTGGGATGCAAGTTTGGTTCAATATTCACAAATCAATTAACGTGATACACCACATAAACAAAATAAAGGATAAAAGTCTTATCACTAGATAAAACTAGACTTCTGTTTGTCCCCATAAACAAAAATTGACTCAAAAAGGATTAAATACCTAAATATAATACCTAAAAGAATAAATTACATCGAAGAAAACATAGGTACCAAACTTATTGACCTTGGTCCTAGAGAGAATTTTATGAATTTAACCCCAAAGGCAAGGGAAGTAAATGCAAAAATAAATAACTGGGACTATACCAAACTAAAAAGCTTCTGCACAGCGGAAGAAAGTACCAAAAATAATGCAACCAACAGAATGGGAGAAGATAGTTGCAAATAACAACACTAACTAGGGGTTAATATCCAAAACATATAAAGAACTCATACAACTCAACACCAAAAAAATAAACAATCCAATTAAAAACTGGGCAGAGGACCTAAACAACACTTCTCCCAAAAAGACATAGAAATGGCCAACGGATTATAAAAAGATTCTCAGTTTCACTAATATTAGGGAAATACAAATTAAAAGTACAATGAGATGCCAACTCACACCTGTTTAAATGGCTATTATCAACAAGACAGGTTTAATAACAAGTGGTTACAGGGAAAAAAGAACGCTCATTCCCTGCTGGCAGGAATGTAAACTAGTCCAGCAGCTGTAGAAAGAGTATGGTGGTTCCTCAAAAAATTAACAATATAGTTATCATATAATTCAGCAAACACTCTTCTGGGTATCTACCCTCCGAGAAAAATGAAAATATTTATATGCAAAGATACATGAACCCCTGCATTCACTGAAGCATATTCATGGTAGCCAGTGCCCTCAGATAGATGATTGAATAAAGGATATGGGGTGCATATCTATAAGGGAATACTACTCAGCTATAAGAAAACATAAAATACTGCCATTGGCAAAACACAGCTGAGTCTTGAGGACATTATGCTAAGCAAAATAAGTCAAACAGAAAAAGTCAAGAACCATGTGATTTCTCTCATGTGAGATATGAAATTGAAAGCAACAAATGAACAAAGATTTAAAAAACAAACAAAAACTCATAGACACAGACAACAGCACGGTGGTTACTAGAGGTAAAGGGGGATGTGTATTAGTAAAAGGTAAAGGGGGTTAAATATGTGATAAAGGAAGGTGATTTTACTTTAGGTGGTAAACATGCAATGCAATATACAGATTACATGTTATAGAATTGTACACTTGAAACCTATAAATTTTATTAACCAATGTCACACCAATAAATTTAATTTTAAAAAATTATATGATCATATCAATAGGCAAAAAAAAAATTGACAAAATCCAACCTGTATTCATGATAAAAATTCTCAGCAAATTGGAGATAAAAGAAAAATACCTCAACATAATAAAGACCATATGTGAAAAACCCACAGCTAACATTATACTCAATGGCGAAAAGCTGAAAGCTTTTTCTTTAAGATAAAGAACAAGACAAGGATATCCACTTTCACCAAACTTATTCAACAAAGTACTGGAAGTCCAAGCTACAGTAGTCAGATAAGAAAAAAATAAAAATAAATGGCATCCACATTAGAAAGGAAAAAACAGAACTGTCATTATTTTCAAATTATGTAGAGAGAATTATATAGAGAGAATCCTAAAGAGTGTGTTATGGGAGAAGTTTAGCTCTTCTTGCCAACACAGTAAAAAACTACAGATCAGCAAGCCTATTAGCATGCAAGCAAAATTTATTAGTGCTCCGTTCTCATGGAAGAGAATAGGTCTATCTAAAGTGTGGGTGAAAGGCAAGAGCTTGGCTGGCAAGAACAAGAATGGTCGTATTAAAATACTAATGTTGTCTTCACAGAGCTAGAAAAAATAATTCTAATATTTATGAGAGGCAAGAAGCATCAGATCCTTTGTTCTGAGAATTTATATAGTTGGTGGGATGGGGGTGAGGGAGTTACATATTGATAGGTGGGCAAAGGTGGTGCCAGCTTCTCCTCGGGGAACATGACTACCCAAATGTGGATATTTGTGGGAGTTCTTTCCCAGGTAGTAGAAATGGTACATAGCATTCAAGGACCCCCCTTCTGCCTTCTAGGCTTGGAATGTTTAGGACACCCTGAAATCTTAGTAAGATTGTTACAGAAGCTTACAGAAGCCCAGTCTCAAGGGCTTTCCTCCTCTCCTGTACTATTATAGTTTTGCTTGTGACGTTTGGAATGCCTGGCAATCTTATTGGATAGGCTCAGGACAACTGGGTCAATGGGTGACAAATGTTTCCCTCCTTCTCCCTGCCTTGGTTTACTATCTATCCTACCTAACAAGCCCACAAAAAATCTATTAGAACTAATAAATAAATTCAGTAAAGTATCAGGATACAAATGTAATATTCAGAAATTGGTTTTATTTTTATACACCAATAACAAATTATCAGAAAGCAAAATTTAAAAAACAATCTGATGGCATTGAAAAAAGTAAAATACCTAAGAATAAATTTAACCAAGGAGGTAAAATACCTGCACTCAGAAAACTGTAAGATATTGAAGAAGACACAAATAAATGAAAGGATATACCATGCTCTTGGATAGGAACAATTACTATCATTAAAATGTCTGTACTACCCAAAGTAATCTACAAATTTAATGTAATCCATATTAAAATACTAAAGTTGTTTTCACAGAACTAGAAAAAATAATTCTAATATTTATATGGAACCACAAAACACCTCGAATATCCAAAGTGATACTGAGAAAGAACTATGTTGGGCATCTCATACTACCTGACAGCAAGCTATACTACAAGGTTATACTAATCAAAACAGTATGGTACTGGCATAAAAAGAGACATGTTGATCAATAAGACAAAATAGAAACTCCAGAAATAAACCCATGCCTACATGGTGAGTTAAATTATGACAAAAAAGGCAACACATACAATGGTGTAAAGATAATCTATTCAATAAAAAGTGTTGGGAAAGTTGGACAAATACATGCAAATAAATAAATATAGACCACTTTCTTATATCATATACCATAGAAACTCAAAATGGATTAAAAACCTAAACATAAGACCTGAAACCATCAAAAAACCTAAAAGAAAACAAAGACAATAAAGTCTTTGACAAATACCAATATTTACAGATATGTATCCTTAGTCAAGGGTTAAACAAAAAATAAACAAATGGGACCACATCAAACTAAAAGTATCTGCACAGCAAAGGAAACCATCAGCAAACCAAAAAAGCCAACATAAAGAATAGAAGCAGATATTTGCCAATAATACATCTAATAAGAGGTTAATATGGAAAATATATAAGTAACTCATACAACTGAACACACACACACACACAAAATACAAACAATCCAATTAAAAAATGGACAGAGGACCTGAATAGAAATTTCTTGGAAAGAGCATTCAGATAGACTTATGAAGAGACACTCAACATCTCTAATAATCAGAAAAATACAAATTAAAGCCACAATGCAATATCACCTGTCACTGTAGAAGGGCTATCACCAATAAATCAACAGATAAAATGTCTTGGTGAGAATGTGGAGAAAAGGGAACACTTGTGCACTATATGTGGGTTTATAAATTGATGAAGCCTTTATGAAAAGCATAAAGGCTTTCCTCAAAAAATTAAATCCTCTCCACATACACCCAAGCCTAGCAAAGAGAACCACAAACTATTGATCACCGGAAGCTCCAAACAGGTCACCTAAGTCCAGTCATAGGCAGTGTCTGACATAGGTTGTACCACAGTCTTTGACAATCTACCTAATACATAGAAATAAACACAAAGAGGAAGCCAAAATATGGAGACAAGTAAATATACCCCAAATGAAACAAAAGCTAAATGAAATGGAAGCTAGCAATGTAACAGTTATAGAATTTAAAGTAATAATTATAAAAATGCTCAACAGCATGAAAAAGGACATAGAAACCATGAAAAGACCAGTCAGAAATAAAGAATTCGATATCTGAAATAAATAATACATTGTAAGGAATAAATGGTATGTTAGATAAGCAGAGGATTGAATCAGTGATTTGAAAGACAAGGTAGAAAAAACATCTGATCAGAACAGCAAAAAGAAAAAATAATTTTTAAAAAAGAATAATTTAAGGGACCTTTAGGACAACATGAAGTGTAACAAATCTGCATCGTAGGCTTACCAGAAGGAGAAGAGAGAGAGAGCAAGGAATCAAGAACCTTATTTGAAGAAATAATGACCAAAAATTTCACTAACCTGCTGAAGGAAAATCATACAAATCCAAGTAGTGCAAAGTCCCAAACAAGATGGAAGCAAAGAGGCCCACGCCAAGGCACATCATAATTAAAACAGCAAAACTTAAGACAAGGAGGGAATCTTAAAAGACAAAAGAGAAGAGCAGTTAGTTACATACAAGGGAGCTGCCATAACACTGTCATTTGATTTTGCAACAGACACATTTGAGGCCAGAAGGAATTGGCATGAGACAGTCAAAGTGATGAAAAGATAGGACCTACAACCAAGATTACTTTAACCAGCAAGGCTATCATTTAAAATTTTAAAGGAGAAATAATAAACTTCTCAGACAAGAAAAAGGTGAAGGAGTTTGTTAGCATCAAACCAAAATTACAACAAATGTTAAAGGGCTTGCTTGAGGAAGAAGAAAGAAGAAGGAGGAGGAGGAAGAAAGGAAGGAAGGAAGGAAGGAAGGAAGGAAGGAAGGAAGGAAGGAAGGAAGGAAGGAAGGAAGGAAGGAAGGAGAAAAACAGAGAAACAGTTAAAAAACAAAGCGACGATAAATATGTATCTATCAAAAAACACTTTAAATATAAATGGTTTAAATACTCCAATTAAAAGATGTGGATGAGAAAACAAGACCTGTATATATGCTGTCTTCAAGAGACCCACCTCAAACAAAAGATACATGCAGACTAAAAATAAAGGGTTGGAAAAAGATATTTCATGCAAATAGAAAGAAAAATAAAAGCTAGAGCAGCAATACTTATATCTTACAAATAGGCTTTAAAACAAAGGCTATAGTAAGAGACAAAGGACACTACATAAATATAAAGGGAACAGCTCAACAAGAGGACATAACCCTAGTGAACATTTACACACCCAACATAGGAGCACCTAAATATATAAAGTAAATTTTGATGAATATAAAGGAGAGAGTGACCTAAATACAATTATAGTATGGTATATTAACACCCCATTAACATGAATGGATACATCTTCCAGACAGAAAATCAACAAGGAGGTGATGGACTTAACTGACACAATAGGTCAAATGGATTTAATTGGTATCTTCAGAGCATTTCACCCAGAGCACCAGAACATGCATTCTTTTCAAATGCACATGGAATGTTTTCTAGAATAGACCACACCTTAGGACACAAAACAAGTCTCAATAAATTTAAGAAGACTGAAATCATATCAAGCATCTTCTCTGAGCACAATGTTATGAAACTAATAATCAATCACAAGAAGAAAACGGAAAAACACAAAAAAAAAACATGGAAGCTAAATAACATGTTACTAAACAATAAATGGGTTAACAATGAGATCAAGAAAGAATCAAAAATTGCCTTGAAACAAATGAAAATGAGAACACAAACCCAAAATCTGTGGAACACAGTAAAAGCAGTCCTAAGAGGGAAATTCATAGTATTGCAGGCCTATCTCAAAAAAACCAGAAAAAGCTCAAATAAGCGATCTAACTTTACACTTAAAGTAGCTTTAAAAAAAAACAAAAAACAAAACTCTAAGAGAGTGGAAGGAAGAAAATAATAAAAATCAAATAAACAACAAACAAAATAGAGTCTTACAAAATACAAAAGAACAATATATCCAAGAGCTGGTTCTTTGAAAAGATAAACAAGATTGACAAACCTTTAATCAGACTTATGAAGAAAGAAAGAGGACCCAAATAAATAAAATCAGAAATGAAAGAGGAGAAAGTAAAAACTGACACCTAAGAAATATAAAGGATCATAAGAAAATATTATGACAAACTATATGTCAACAAATTGGACAATCTAGATGAAATAGAGAAATTCCTAGAAACATACAGTCTTCTAAAACTGTATCAGGAAGAATCAGAGAATATGAATAGACAGATTATAACTAGTGAAATTGAAGCAGTAATCAGATAACCCCCAACAAACAAAAGTCCTAGACTGAAAGGCTTCACAGGTGAATTTTACCACACACTAGAGAAGATCTGAAACCTCTCCTTCTCAAGCTATTTCAAAAAATTCAAGAGGAAGGAAGACTCCAAAGCTCATTTTATGAGACCAGCATTATCCTAATTCCAACCAAAGACACTACAAAAAAGAAAATTATAAGCCAATATCCCTGATGAACTGATGCTAAAATCCTCAACAAAATTTCAGCAAATCAAATACAGTAATACATCTAAAAAAATTATAATACGCCATGATGATGTGGGGTTTGTACCAGAGATGCAAGGTTGGTGATACACCACATAAACAAATTGAAGGATAAAAACCATGTGATCATATCAATAGATGCAGAAAAAGCATTTGATAAAACCCAGCACCAGTTATGATAAAAACACTCAGTAAAGTGGAAATAGAGGGAATATATCACAACACAATAAAGACCATGTATGACAAACCCACAGCCAACATCATAATCAATGAGCAAACCTACAAGCTTTCCTCTTCAGATTGAGAATAAGATAGAGATGCCCACTTTTGTCGCTCTTATTCAACATAGTACTGGAAGGCCAAGCAACAGCAATCAGACAAGAAGAAAAAATAAAATACATCCAAATTGAAAAGGAAGAGGTAAAACTCATTATTTGCAGAAAGCCCTAAAGAGTCGACCAAAAAAAAAAAAAAGACTGGAATGAATATACAAATTCATTGCAATAGCAGGATACAAAATTAACTTCCAAAAATCAGTTGCAATTTTATATGCCAATAATGAACTATTAGAAAGGAAAATTAAGAAAACAAACTGATTCGCAATCACCTCAGAAGAATAAAATACCTAGGAATAAATCTAACCAAGGATGTAAAAATCTATACTCATAAAATTCTAAGGCACTGAAAAAAGAAATTGAAGAAGATACAAATAAGTGGACGCACACACTGTGTTCATGGATAGGAAGAATTAATATCATTAAAATGTCCATACTACCCAAAGTAATCTATATATTCAATGCAATTCCAATCATTGCACTGGAAGATTCTAATGACATATTTCACAGAACTAGAGCAAGTATTTCAAAAGTTTATATGGAACCACAAAAAGTCCCAAATAGATACAGCAATCTTAAGAAAGAACAAAGTATGAAGCATCATGCTATGTAATACCAAACTATACTGTAAGGTCATAGTATTCAAACCAGCATGGTAAAGGCATAAAGCAGATACATAGATCAATGCAACATAATTGAGAGGCCAGAAATAAACCCACAGCTTTATAGTCAATTAATGTTTGACAAAACACCAAGACATATGCCGGGCTAAAGATAGTTTATTCAATAAGTGGTGTTGGGAAAATTGTGCAGATACATGCAAAAAAAATGAAACTAGATCACCTTCTCATGCCACACACAAGAATAAACTCAAAATGGATTAAAAACTTAATGTTAGACTTGAAACCATAATAATCCTAGAAGAAAACATAGGCGGTAAAATCTCAGACATTTCTGGTCGGAATATTTTTCTGATATATCTCCTCAGGCAAGGGAAACAAATCGGACTACATCAAACTAAAAAGTTTTTGCACAGTAAAGGAAACCATCAACAGAATAAAAAGAGAACTCACTGAATGGGAGAACATATTCGCCAATACATCAGATAAAGGGTTAATATCCAAAATTTATAAAGAACTTTTAAATCTCAACACCAAAACAAACAAATAATCTGGTTAAAAAATGGGGTCCTTGTTTATGTAGCTCAGTGGATTGAGGTGCACCGACCTGCGAACCAAAGAGTCGTCAGTTCGATTCTCCAGTCAGGGCACATGCTTGACTTGCTGGCCAGGTCCCCAGTAGGAGGCGCTCAAGAGGACACATACTGATGTTTCTCCCTCTTTCTCCCTCCCTTCCCTTCTCTCTAAAAAATTAATAATTAATTAATTAATTAATTTTATTTTTAATGGGCAAATGACCTGAATAGACACTTCTCCAAAGAGGTCATACACATGGCCAATACACATATGAAAAGATGCCTAATGTCACTCATCATCAAGAAATGCAAATTAAAATGACAATGAGATATCCTCTCACACGTGCAGAATGGCTATTATCATTAAATTAACAACAAGTGTTGGCAAGGACGTGGAGACCAGGGAAGCTTCATGCACTGTTGGTGGGAATGTAGATTGGTGCAAGCACTATGTAAAACAGTATGGAGTTACCTCAAAATATTAAAAATAGGAATGCCTTATGACCCAGCAATTCAACTTCTGGGAATTAATCCAAAGAAATCTGAAACACTAATTCAAAAGAATATATGCATCCCTATATTCATTGCTGTATTATTTATGATAGCTAAGATTTGGAAACAGACCATGTGTCCATCAGTAGATGAGTGTATAAAACAGCTATGGTACATTTACACACCAGAAAACTATGTGGCAGTAAAAAAAAAAGAAATTACCCTTTGAGACCTCATGGATGTACCTGGAGAACATTACGCCAAGTGAAATAAGCCAGTCAGAGAAAGACAAATAGCATATGATTTCACTCATATGTGGAATCTACGAACAAAAGGAACTAACAAGCAAAATAGAGGCAGGCTTATAGACAGAAAGCACGCTGACAGTTCTGCATAGGGGTGGGGTGGGGTGGAAAGATACAGCAAAAAAGAAAAAGGAGAAAGAATTCATGGACATGGACAACAGTGTGATGAATGCAGCATGGAGGGGGTATGTGGAGGTGGAAGAGGGTATAGGGGGACTAAATGGTAATGTAAAAATGCAATAAAAAATAATGTAAAGCAAAAGATTAAAAATAGAACTATCATATGACTCAGCAATTCTGCTTCTGAGTATTTATCCTAAGAAACCCAAAACACGCAGTTGAAAAGATATGTGCATCCTTATGTTCATTGCAGCATCATTTTCAATAGCCAAAGTGTGGAAGCAACCCAAGTATCTATGATAGATGTATGTATAGAGAAGATTTGGTACATAGTACATACAATTGAATACTGCTCAGCCATATAAAGGAAATCTTGCCATTTGCAACAAGGATGGATCTGGAGGGTCTTGTGCTAAGTGAAATGAGTCAGACAAAGACAAATGCGATATGATTTCATTTACATGTGGAATCTAAAAAACAAAATACATGAACAAAAAAATAAACAGAAATGAACTCAGTGAACAAATACAGAGAACAAATGAACCATTCCCAGAGGGGAGAACGGTTGTAGGGATGGGTTGAAAAGGTGAAAGGAATTAAGAAGTACAGATTGGCAGTTACAAAAATAATCACAGGATGTAAAATACAGCATAGAGAATACAACTAATAATATTGTAATAACTATGTATGGCATCAGATGGGTACTAGACTTACCAGGGTGACCACTTTTTTAAGGTATATAAATCTGTAATCACTATGTTGTACATTTAAAATACTATAATATTATGTGTCAACTGTAACTGAGAAATAAATTTTTAAAAGAGGATTACCAGTGAAGCATCATTTCAAACCAAAGAAAGATTATATATGCTTAATCAAAGAGGGGGTATTTTTGTGAATGATAGGTGCTCCTTCTTTCTTTCTGCTGCATAGTATTCCATTGTGTAAATTATGGAGAGAATTATGCTAAGTAAAATAAACCAGGCGCTGAAAGAAAAATACCATATGATTTCACCTATAAGTGGCGACTAATCAACAAAACAAACAGGCAAATTAAAGGTAACTGGAGACATTGAAGTGAAGAACAAACTGACATTGAACAGAGGAGAGGGGGAGGAGAAGAGGGGGATGGGGGTGGGGGGGAAACAGGGGAAAGGTGGTCAAGGAACATATGGGGGACTCATGGACAAAGTCAAGGGACGGTGGGTTCAAGGGTGGGGGCAAAATGGACAAAACTGTGCTTGAACAACAATAAAAATTTTTTTTTAAAACGAGGGGTTTTTTTTTAATATAACAATGTCATACAAAATTTCAAAATCAGTGAGATTTTCCAACCCTGAGGATGGACTCAAGAGAAAAGTTTTCAATTATTGTTTTCTACAATAGGCCCAGAATGGGGTAATAGACATTTTTCTATCCCCGGTATAGCCATGTTTTTGTTGCCATATAACATTTCCTGTTGATGAAATTTTTTGCTTTTCACTTAGTTTACCTTTGCATGAGGAGGAAAATCTATCCGCGGTTGTGAAAGAACCACTGTGAGCAGTTCCACAGAAAATTATTAAATCAGCTTTGGTCCAGAATATCCCAATTCAAACTGCCAGTGTAACACCACCAAAGATGTTCAAATGACTGACAGGTCATCACAATAAATGCTTATATTTTTTAATTAATACATATGTATAAACATTAGATCAAATAGTTTTACATATAGAAAATAATGTAAATGTTCCTTTTCAAAATGTGTGGAGGAAGCTGGAGATCACTGGCATTAAGGTAGTTTTGAAACGGTGGTGATTTTTTTCAAGAAATGAAATAAGCATTGAAAACAGCACAAGCTCCATTCCACGACCCTGCTGTCAACTTCCTTAGTTTAAAAACAGGTCTTGTCTTAGAAAAGTGAGCAATTGAGAAAAAATATAATTTTAAAAAACATCTTGTCTGCTAAAGGTATGTTACGTAAGTTCATTGGATTAAAAAGATACTTTTCAACAGTTCAAATGGAATCTTATTCAATATTTATCTTCTGCTATAGATAATGTATCAAAATATAAATGTTACCATTAAAGTAGCCTAGTTAATTATAGCATGTAGTAAGACATGAAAGATTAAACCAGGTTCTCTAAAATATCTATTTAACCAAACACTCACATGTTTAATTTGCCAACTGAAAGTTACTGCTAATTCTATCCCCATGTACTGCGTAATAAAGGAGTTTTATTACACTACAGTGTTACCAAACATAGTTTGGCTAATAGGTACTATCTTTTCATTTTTCTTTATGTTGTAACACATTGTTTTTGGTGGATGAGCAGAACATTTCTACTATCACCTACAAATTTATACGTTTTTCATGAATAGTTCTATACAGCACCTATTATGAAGCAAGTAGACTAAGGAATTTTTTATGCAATGCTTTTCACTGGATTATTATTTTACAAAAAAGAAAACCCTTGTATATTAGCATTAGAATAATTGTATCTAAGAATCATATAACTTAAGGTTAGAAGGCTGCTTAAAGCAGTGTTTGCCAACATTTTTACCACTAAGGAGAACTTTTTAATTTTATCTAATATAACTGTGTCTTATTTTATTTATTTTTTTAAGATTATATTTATTTAGTTTTAGAAAGAAAGGAAGGGAGGGAGGGAGAGAGGGAGAGAAATGTCAATGTGTGGTTGCCTCTCGTTCACCCACTACTGGAGACCTGGCCCACAACCCAGGCCTGTGCCCTGACTGGGAATCGAACCGGTGACCCTTTGGTTCACAGGCCTGCACTCAATCCACTGAGCCACATCAGCTAGGACATATTTTAATTATTTATTTATTGTAAAGCTTTTTATGTTCAAAATCCCTTTTTGTATTGTTGCATATAGGTTTTTTAAATTTTTTTCTTTTATTGACTCAAGAAAGAGGGGAAGGGAAGGTGAAAGAGAGGGAGAGAAACATCAATGTGAGGTAGAAACATCAATTGGTTGCCTCCTGCACACAGACGAAACCGGCAACGCTGGCAGGTGCCCTGACCAGGAACCGAACCCAGACCTCTGTTCGCCAGATGATGACTAACCAACTGAGCCACACTGGCCAGGGCTAAGATAACTCATGTTTTGAAAGTTTTTCTGTATCAAAAAACAATGCATTGAGAGAAGTGATTCATTTTCCCACTCAGTAAATATATGGAGATATAAATACCCACTTTCCAATGGGCTTTAGGAATGCTGAACACAGTTCGTGGACCAGTGAGAGCACAGTGTGCTGATAAAGGCTCTGATTTCTGAAACAAGATGCCTAGGTTCCACCCTAGATCCACCGCTTAGCTTTGTGACCTGTGCTTGTTTCCTTAACAGTATAATGAGAATAATGAGAGTAACTACCTTAGAGTAATAAATACTAATACATGTAAAGCTCTTCAAACAATGTCTGGCAGACAGTAACTGTTGACCAAGTGTTGATCATCACGTTAATATTACCATTGTAGCCCCTGGGGAGGTAATCATCTTTGGAGCTTTTCTAGTCTGTGTCTAACTACATATCCTTTCCTCTAACAATCTTGACTAATAACCATCCATCCCTTTCTTGAATGTGACCAACCAATAGATAACACTAGTGATCTATTGCCACACTCGTAGTGTAAAACAAACCATCTAAAAGCACACTGACTTAAAACTATAAGTATTTATTTAGCTCATAATAAATAAATGTGTCAGCGATTTAGACTGGCATTGCCTGGGTAGTTCTAGACTCAGTTGTATTCAGCTCAGGTGTCTGCAGGTCAGTTGGCCCTCAGCGGATTTACGAAGGCCTCAACGGGGATGGAAGGATGACTCACCTGCCCATGCGCATCTCATTCTCCAATATTCTAACACAAGCATGTTTTCGTGGTACCGGCAAAGGTGTAGGAGAAAACAAAGCCCAATGTGCAAGCCTGCTTCACATGTGCCTGCATCCCACTGGCAAAGCAAGTCGCATGTTCAGCCAGAGTTAAGAAGGACAGATCAACAGGCCCACAGTGGGAGGCACTCCTAAGCTACATGGCAAAGGATGTGGATACGATGAATACTGAAAAGTTGGGTCATCGCTGCCATCACACCTGAGTTCATTAGGTCAAAAGACAGTCCTTTGCAATCATCAGACAGACATACTTCCTTGTCTTTAACTTCTCTGATTTGTTCTGGTTAATTCTCTGAAGTGACAGCTGTGTAAGATTTATCATTATTCCACATTACATTAGGTGCCACGAAAATGTTTAATCAGGTTCCTCATAAATCATATCTTTTGCAAGCTAAAAAAAACCATTCGGTTCTTTCTATTGTATTTCATATCATTTGAAAATGATCTTGCTAATACTGTCAATATTCCCTTTAAATCATTATACTTTATATGCAGCACATACAGTCAATGTTAACTTCTGTTAGTCTCATTATTCAGGGCGCTATACATCTATTAATGCATTTCAAAAATAACACAGGTTTTTGGGGCTGTCATATTGCACCATGAACTCACACTGAGCTTGAATTCAAATAAAATCCCCAGGTCTTTTGCATTAACTATTGTTCAGAGAAGCTCCTCTTACTACAAATTTCCCATTGATCTAGTAACAGACTTTCTTGCGAATATGCTTTAGTTGACAACAAATCACTCTGGCGACATCATGGTTTTCAATCTGAGTTGGCATGTTTATAAGCTCATTGCTCAGCCTATCTTAATTGTTGGTCCCTAGTCAACTGTGTACCACCTGTGTACCACCTGTTAAATTATTTGTCTATACATCTGTCCCCTTTACCAGAATATGAGCTCCAATAGGCAGGAACTACAACCCATTCATCTTTATATTTCCCGTACCCCACATAAGACCGTGCATGTGGCATTTTGTTGAATGAGTGAGTTGAATGGAAGTTTGTTGAATGAAAGACATTCTACAGCACCCTGCATCACTCCCTCCTCTTTACCTCACCCCCAGCGGCCCAGCGGGTTGACTCTCTGCAACAATTGCAGAGTAGAAGTCTGACTTGATCCTGTGTCTTCTTATAATTATTTCTCCTCCTGACACTATTTCTCTCTGACTGCAAGCAGCTACTTTGTATCCCACTATTGACTGTACTTCAATCTCCTTTAAGATATCCATGGACATCAGAAGCAGACAATAAATATAGAATACCTTCTACAAGATCCCAAGCAAGTAGTTGGCAGGTCTCTGCATGAATACTTGAGTTTTTACTGATGGTGAACTTCTTCCTAGAGTAGCATCCCCATTTTCAGATAACACTTTTTTAAATTGATTTTAGAGAGAGCAAGAAAGGGAGGGAGAGGGAAGAGAGAGATCGAATTGTTCCACTTATCTATGCATAAATTGGTTGATTCCTGTAGTGCTTTGACTGGGGATCAAACTTGCAACCTTAACATATCTGGGCAACACTCTAACCAACTGAACTACCAGGCCATGACCTCAGATAAATCTTTAACCAAAGCATCCCTCTCTCTCTAACACTCTCTTGTGCTTCCAGTTGTGCCTCTCGGGCTTCCCAGAATAAATGTAAGTCTTCTAAGTAACAACCTTTCAGCTATTTAAAGATAAACTCACATCCATCTAAGTTTGTCTCGTCAAATATATACATTTTCCATTTTTTCAACTATACCTTGTATAATGTGGCTTCACCTCACTGTTCTCTGTATATACTCGTGCTGATGAAAGTCGTTTTCAAAATGTGATGCACAGAACTAAACACAATCTACCAAATGTGCTTTACTGGGAAAGAAGACTCTTATTTCCTTGTGATGGGATCAGTAATTGCACTATACTTTTTCTTTTCAACTACATCACACTCTTAACTTATGTCTATGATCAACAATAACCCTAAGATATTTTCACGTGTATTATATTATCTACAGGTTTCTGTTGTTGCTTTTTTTTTTAAAACAAAGTGCATCATTTTACATTTAGTGTTAGGTAATTTTCATTTCTTAGATTTAAATTTCTATCTTCCATTCTAGCTTATTAGGATCACTTAAATTTTAATTCTATTATTCAGCATGTTAGCTATGTCTCCCAGTTTCATAATTTGCCAGTTTAATGAGTAGGTTATTTAATAAAATAATTTTAAAATGTTGAATCCAACATTTCAAAAGACATTAGCAGAGATATATCTTAGGAACTATCTAAGCAAAGACTTCAAGCCAATTATAAATTCAATTTCTGTGTTTTACTATGACTTGAAAGTATTTGTATTTTGGTATGAAAACTTTAAAAAACAAAAACCTTGAAAGACCAATAGAAACTAATTTCTAAAGTTGAAATTTTAGGGTTGTGGGAGAAAGGTCTTTGCCAGGAGAGGTTGTCCATTTTGATATGCTGTATATTCATTAGCCTGTAATGGTAGTTCACAATGGTAGTTGAATTGTGCTGAACATTTTTTAGAATTATTGCCTTGAGTTAGAATTATTTGGGGGATATTTAATCTGCAAGCAGCTCTACATAAAAAAATCCTCAGGGATTTCTTTTTCAGAATTTCCAGGTATTAGCCTTGGTTTTTAGCATGCACACATTACTATGATCACCCATTCAATTCATTTTAGATTCAGCAATTGTATGTCCATTTTTCACAACTCTCTTATGCCACCAAAGTGTCCCTAGAATCTATAGACCTGACTCAGTGAAAGTGAAGTGAATGACAGCTATCCTTGTTTTATTTTTAGTGTGCAGCACAATCCCGAGGGAGCTGCAGATGTTCAGAGAGGGGGAAGAAAACAACCTTGTAAAGCCAAAATAACACTCCTTTTTGCCACAAAGAGTGTCCCCGTTGCCTGAATTTTAATACACGTCAATAGGGCAATATGACACTTTCAGGAGAAACTGCGCACTCTGCCACTTTTCTGATACCTTTTTCAGTGTAACAAAAGGCAGAAATGGCAAAGAAAGAATACCTCATTCATGTGCCAGGTGAGGCATCTACTACAGAATTTTCATTTCTCTTTCTCACAGGTTGTGTGTAAGACGCATGGAGGAGGAAGAAAACCAAGAGTGGCTCCTTTCCAACCAAAACAAGCCCTTTGACCAGAGATGAGAAAACTGCAAAGGTTATGCTAAATTAAAGCATGCCAAAGGATGGATTCCAAACTTGACTCTAAAGATATTCTTAAGCAAAGTGGGACTAAGCAGTTGCGTATCAAAATGTTTGCCAATAATTGTTTCTACATTCCCTACTTCCTACTTGCTTTAGAAAGTTTTATATTTAGACTAGACTCTTGTAAGAATCAACTGCAAAATGGGATATGAACTTAAAATATCACTTCATAATTCAAGTGCTTTTTTCTTCCAAATGAATTTTATATGAATTGTAATAACATAATATCAGGCTTTAATTTTTTTACAACACACTAAGTATTTATCTGTAGGCATCCTGAGACAACTATAACTCAGTAAAAATACTAGTTTTTCTTTACCTTGGTAAAGTATGTGACTGCAAGGGCCTAACTGCTGATGGGAACTGATCCCAAAAAAGACGGCCCCAATTGCCAGAAAGCGACATCACCTGAAGACATTGTGAGATTAAAAAAATAAAGACAGTATAATTAACTTTAGTGTAATTCATATAAAGCAAACACAATACTCAGAAGGGAATGGTCCACTTTTTATTTAAATAGAATATTGTATCATTTCCTGAGCTTCCTACTGGATTCATGGCTCATCAGCAAGATATGGCCAAATAGAAAATTTTTTAATTGTAAATATTTATTATAGAATTATAGGAGTAAAATATATGGACATCTTTACCTGTTTCATAGTAGTACCTTGTCAGGTAAAGTGCGGTTTGCAGGGCACTAGCACTGGCCTCCTGTTAGAACCTTGTTAAAATTGCAGAATCTTTAGTTCCACCCCTACCTCCTGAGTTAGAACCTGCATTTTAAACAGATCTCAGGTGATTGCTATGCACACTACAGTTTATGAAACTGCATCACAGTAGACTTTAAAAGTCTCATCTAGCTCTGATCTTCCACAGCCAAAACCCTGTATTTTAATTTAAATAACTAGAACACATTAATAATAGATGCATTATTGATTCCTCCATCCCTTTTAAATTAACTGGAAAAAGTATTCATATGAATTTGTCAAACAATAAACAAATAACTGACTGTGGTGGCAAGAATGAGGGTTACATGAATATTTTAGTTGACCAAGGAAAACAAATCTGATGGATATTACGACACATTCTTTCGGTATGCTTGCTACTTGTAAACTTGCAAAGGATGTCACTAAATAAGATCAAATGAAGCAACTATACTGAAATCAAAGAAATATATCAAAGACAAAGGCAAGAAGAAAATCATAATGTCAAATGCAAATTTCATTTTGATAGGAAATTAAATTTTTTGTTCAAAATGGCAATGCTATAAACAGCCATGGGATAGATCTTATTGACATCCTTCCCTTTGGTCTTTCATTTTAAAGATTAAACCCCTCAGTGGTCCAAACTTTTTAACAAGTACACAGAGCCCCTCAAGTGCTGCTTAAAACTGTCCAAGCTCATATCCTGCCACTTCCACGTGCCCCACCACACAGCCAATTCCGCACTGCCAACTCAAATTGCCAAGCCTTTGCACTTTGTTCCTCATTCCTAGGGAGGTGTTTCTGTTGCTTTTTTCTTATCTTGAGGTGCTCACCCTCCAAGTCTCAGGTTTCAGAAGAATTACTCTTTCCTCTGTTCTACCAATGTAGTTGCACTTAATATGTTATACACACATCTGTAGACACCCCTTTCTCTTCCACTAGGCCAAGTTCCTTCAGGACAGAACTGCCTTTCTTATCTTTATAAAATTGTACCTAATGCACTGCCAAACTCTAGATGTGTGTCTCCATTGCTGGGGGCTCTATTTTGCATTAATTTCTTGATTAGTTGGACCCCATTTGAGGAGAATTAGGTGGTGCTTTTTTCTTTTTCTTTTTAAGAACTCCTAAAATTTTTGTTCTATGAGTTCTTTATATTTGAATGAGAACATGGGCGGAAATAATATTTTGAATCAATCTTCCTTTGTTTAAGAAAGTAGTAGGCATCTCTATTTTTTTCAGTATTAAATGTTTCTGTGAAAAGTCTGACCCCAGCTTGAATTTTTCCCTTTGTAAGTAACCTGCTTATTTCTGCTTGATTTCTAGAGAGCAATTTGTATTTTAATCCATAAGGCTCAATAACGACCAGGGTATATCTCAATGTTGATCATTTTTTTATTGTTGTTCAATTACAGTTGTCCGCATTTTCCCCTATTGTTCTCCCCTGCCACGCCCTCCTCCCCCCACAAAAGTCAATCCCCATCCCCTTGTCCATGCCATGGGTCCTGTATCCATGTTCTTTGACTTGCCCCTTCCCCTACTTTCCCCCATTATCTCCCTCCCCTCTCCTCTCTGGTCACTGTCAGTTTGTTCTTTATTTCCAAGTCTCTGGTTCTATCTTGCTCACTTGTTGTTTTATTGATTAGTGAGATCATATAAGCACTTGTCTTTCACTGCCTGGCCTATTGCACATATGGTGAAAGCAAATTGCTCTCCAGTTCCATCCATATGTCACTGAAGGTAGGAGTTCCTTCTTTCTTTCTGTTGCATAGCATTCCATTGTGTAAATGTACCACAGTTTTTTGATCCACTCATTTACTGATGGGCACTTAGGTTGCTTCCAGCACTTGGCTATTGTAAATAACACTGCTATGAACATAGGGATGCATAAGTTCTTCTGAATTGGTGTTTTAGGATTCTTAGGGTATAATCCCAGCAGTGGAATCACTGGATCATCAACTTTTCCTGTTAAGATGTATACACTTTCTTACTAAAAAATGTTTTCCATTATTATATTGTTATTGGAACCCCAATGTTTGTTCCTTGAGTCCATCTGCCTGCATGCACTGGCTCAAAGAAGTGCACAAGTAGAAGTTTGCAGTATAGAAAGAAAAATACAGTTTAATATTTAATTGGCTAATACAGAGACAAGGAGCTTATCCTCTAAAAACCTGGCTCCTCGATAGCATGTAGTTTGCAAATTATTTAGGGCAAAATTACAAGACATGCATTAGGAGGTATGGTATCATGCTGGGAGCTGACTTGTTGGAGGTGAGGTAAGGATAACAAATAATTTCTTTAAGTCTTGAGGACAGATCTGAGTTCTGTTCCAGTGTCCTTCTGTTTGTTCTCATGGGAAAGTAGCCAGGTGATCATTCCACTTTAGGGCTCAGGAGCTGAAACACAACGTAGGTCAAGGTGTTACTTTTAGCCTGACGGAGGTCCAGACCTTGTGGCCATTAGGCAGGTCCAGACTACTATCTTCTGCTGCCCCGGGGGTCACTGATTATGAAAGGAAAGGCTAGGTCTCTGGGGGACAGGAGAGAGAGAGAGAGAGAAAGGGAGAGATCAAGAGAGAGAGAATTTCTAGAGGTAAGATTTAAAAATAAACTTAGTCACAGAAACACTTGTTCTCAATATCTGAGTACATCTTTTTAGCATCTGTTGTCTACTTCAACTTCAGAGGCGCCAGTTGTCATTGTTGATCATCCATGTCTGGCGTTCTCTTTCTAGTTGCTTTCATCTTCCTCTATTTTGCATTCACTGTGATCTTATGCCTTTCTTCCATCACATCAGTTTAAGTGTCAACTGTATTTTCTGTTCTTTATTCTTTTATTTATTGGTTTTAAAATGTTATCTCGGGGAGTTTCCTTGACCTTGAACTGGTCTTTTTATTTCATTCTGTTGTTTTATATTCTTGTCTCTAAACTTTCATTTTTATATTCATATAAAATTCTTTTACAGCAAGAAGCATTTACAAGGAAACAGTTTCTGTTACTGAAATTACCGTTTATTGCAGATAGTTTCCTCATCTGTCTTTTACATGTAAGTTTCTGTCTTTATCTTTTCTTAGCACATTTAGAGTTTCGTGTCATTTTTTTATCTTACATATGCTTAAATGGGAACATTATTCAGACATTATGAGCTCTAATACAGTATTTTTGCAATCGTTTTTATTTCTTCATATACAACCTTTCATTAAGATTATATGAGAAGATATAACCCTTGAAGGGGAAAAAAGTTTTGCCACCCTGAACCTGCCTTTTGGGATCTTGATTTTAAGCTGTGTACTAAAAACAAAAGAGTAAGAAAGAAACTTTAAACCTCCCCCTTCATGCCTAAGAGATTCAGATCAAAATGTTACTGTAGGTAAACTAACTTATTCATAATTTGTTACACTCATTAACCTCTGTGTTCTTTCTGTTTTCATAAGGTGTGTGCCTATGACCTTATTTACCTGGTTTCTTGTTTACACAGTACAGACCTCACTTTAGAAGCCCATCTTCATCGCCACCTCCTGAAATGAGACTCAGTGGTTCAACTGGATTGGATTGACTTGTAAGCACTAGATGGTTGAGTCAGTGAAGTATGGGGTGGTCAACTGACTTCGCTTGAAACTCCTTTTCCCTGTTCTGTCCAAATGTTCAGAAAGAAGAGACCCAAAGTTCTCAAGGGGAGAAAAATCTTAGAATGTTCAACTCAGCCTAATTTGCGTTAAGTATGGTAAACAAGAGGTGTGGCAAACCTTCTTCCAGGGAAGCCACTCCTCTAACTCAGCCTGGGACACTTTAAAGTTAGTCGGGCCCTGTCACCTAGTTTTTACCTCTCACTAGAACTTTTGTTGCTATAATTCTCCTCATTTTTCACTATGCCTTTTTAACCTTCTTGTCAAATTTTCTCCTCTAGAATACAATAAGGATGCCAACTTGTCTAACATTGACAGCCTCTAGACATCACGTGTGCTTCTTCCCAAGTATAGCAGACTGCTCTGGACTTTGCAAAATCCCTCTTCCCTTCATGAAGACATCCCTTCCCTTTTTGTTCCTTTCTTCCTTTGCCAGATAGGAAGAACCTATGGGCCTGGGGATAGGCCGACTGCATCCCTTGACAGCAAGAAACAGCTACAGAAGATGAGACCTTGATCCATTTACCCTTGTATAATTACAAGGCCTATGGCTTCAGGCGGGGGAATGTGACCATATGTAGTTAGCTAATTATTAATAAAGGAAGGAAGCAAGGGAATCAGACATTGTTGAACCTAATGGGCTGTATGCTCAGGCAGGAAGCTACAAAGGATCACAGTGTTGCCCTGCCAAGAACCAACATCCCTCCTCCCTTCCCCTCTCTGGTGCTAGATTGTTGGAGAGAGCAGGTAGGAGGTGAGCACATGTTCAAAGGAAGTCCAAATGGTGCAGAGGGAGTGGCTTGACCATCAAGGCCTGTCAGTCCAACCTGGGAAAGGGATCAATTGGCTAGGAGGTGAACCCATCAGAAGCCTGCTAAAGCTTGGGAAGTTGATTGGTTATTTTGAAAAAGCTCCTGGTCCTTCCAAAGCACACGATAATAAGATCCCAAGGAACAAAAAGAGCCATCTTGGTGACCTTTGCTCACCCCATGTGCTCGCATGTTCTCCCTCTATGACCATGTGTCTCTGGCAGCCACATGGCCAGTGGCCCCACGGACTCCAAACACAGGCTCCAGGAGGCTGCCTGCATACACAGTACAGCAACAGGTTGCAGCTGGGAACACAAGCTTAGCTAGCCAGACGATGAGAAAGGCTGCACTGGACTAAGCTTTAATATGACACAGAAACTCTAGACACAGGTCTTTGTTTGGCCTTGCTGAAGACATGGCTGGACTTTTCCATCCGGGGACAAATGGAGATGGAACACAGGGACAGCCTTCTATTTCTTCTATTTGCACCCAAATTAATCTTGCCACGCCGCGGTCTCCCATGCATGGGTCTGCGAAGTGCTTTTCTTGGGACGCCCTGAAAGAGCCCCACTTCCACTGGCAGCAGAGAGGCTAACCCCAGGAAGCGGCCCTTAGGGTGTTGTTCAGCCTAATCAGAATTGAGTGTGGTGAATAGAAGGGCTTCAGGCAGGGACCTGTTATCCAGACACCCCGTATGTCCCACTGTTTCTGAGTTCCCTATAGGAATTTGCCTGCCGCCTGCGTTTCGCTCTTCCTTAATTAACTACTTGTAAATATCCCATTTTCACTGCTGAAATCTAAGACCCCATTCCCCACCTCTCTCCTTTGTCCACATGTCATATGTACCCAATGTCGCCTCACTGTCTGTGGCATTTTCATGTATATGTGAATTCCCTTTGTGCGTGTGTTAAAATTTGATTTTTCTCCAGCCAGAAGAACTTTGAAGGAGGAAGAAAAAGTATTTTATTTTTCTTAACCCCCACACACTGCTAATGTCTGCAAAGGAGAAGAAAATATTAACTAATATTTTTAAACACTGCTATGTGTCAAACACAGTGCTAAATACTTTAAGTTGATTTATTGTAATTTATTTAAGGGAGACACTAGGAAGTAGTGGTTAAGAGACTAGGCTCTGGATCACACTGTCTAGTTTATCTTGGGCTAATAAATTATGTAATCTTTTTAAACCTGTTTCCCAGTCTCTAAAAGGAGACTAATAAAAATACCTAATACCACTGTTGGGAATGGGAGTAAATGAAACAAAGCGTTAAAAGCATCTATGAGGCTCTTAGTGTTTGTCAAATGAATGAATGAATATATATTCTCCAAATAAAAATTATAACTGAAGTCTGAATGACGAGTTTAAATTTGACTAAATTTGTGAACAGTGCTTTTATCATTTTTTTCTGACACAAGTACAGCTGTCTCAAAGACGTAGGTTTGAAATAGCAACAATTTTTTAGCTTGATGCCTCTGAGAAATCGAAAGAGGAGGCTTGCCATCTAGTGGAAACCTTTTAAATTCCAGTGCTTTTTCTGGCAAATTCTTGAATTCAAGTGAATTGTTGATTTTATAATATCTTTTCTGAGAAACTTTCTTCATGTAGTATTTTTGTACACATTTATGGGAGGAAATGCTCTGTGGTAGAGCAAAATAATGAAAATAATACAGCTCAAATTATCCTGACATTGCCAGTGGAAATAGGGTTCTTCCACGGAGTTGTGAGAAAAGCATTTCAGGGACCCAAGCATACGAGGATGAGGTATAGTGGCAAGATTTATTGGAGCGAAAATTAAGGATTACCCCCAGATGCCTGGTGTCCAACCCATGACCAGATGGCTCAGCTCCATCCTGCTGTGGAAAAAGTTCAGCCTCTAGGGGGCGTAAGCCTGCACCTGCAACAATGAGGCCCCTGAGGGCCAGGACCCGGACAGGCAGAACTTCTCTGTGTTTCATTTCTCCATCCGCATGTCCGCCGCCGAAGCTGCACTTGGGCCAGCAAGGCTCCTGGGTGTGCACGGCTGCCACAGACAGAGAATACGCAAACAAACGAGCAAACGCTCAACGTAACGTGTGCTACCAAGAGGGCCGTTGTTAAGCTTTAATTATATTACCGCGAGCTTGGGAGAGAGCAGGCTTTCTTTCAAACTAACCAATCTCTTTCCTGGCCCTTTGCAGGCTTGTGCTGGGCCTTCCCGGTATCCAATCCAGTTTTCCGAAATTTTCCAGGCTAGACTCCCCTCCTTTACGCCGTTTTGGCTACTACTCTACTACCTGTGCTTCAAAGTTTTGCCTTGTCATCTGGTTTTACTGCGCAGGCACCTAGGAAAGGAATGTCCTCTGCTGTTTGTTATTCCTGCAAAATCCTTGCTAATGACTGGTAGCCAATTCTTCCCACCGGTTTGGGGGAATTAAGTCCCCTCCGCAGAGGATGCCCCCTGGGGAGCCCATGAATGCTGTGGTTTCCTACGAAATCAGGTTTAATGTCTGTCCGATTCCATATGATCTTTTCCTTAACTAACTAGTTACCTGTGCTAAACTCTGATCAAACAAAATATACTCTACAATGTAACACTTACAGCATAGTATTTTCAAGTCAGGTTTGAAAGAAAATTTCAGAAAATAATTGACAATAGAAAAGACAAATACTAGTTTAAGGAGATGCCAGAATTTCATAGTGTCCATATAGGGCCAAGAAAATAAGTAGTTTCATGTTTCCAAGTTTCTATCTAATCGTAAGGTCCGGTTTCATCTTTGTAAGTAGTCTCCTTTCTTTCTCTTTGCATTTATCTTTTTGTCGATTAAGTCTAATCATAAAGTTCCAACTTATTTTGACTTTCAAAAAATCATTTCCTTTTACCATGAAAATACAACCTAAACAATTTCTTTTTTTTTAAATGTTCACTTCAGGATATTTTTCTTTTAATTGATTTTAGAGAGGGCGAGGGGGAAAGAGGGAAAGACAAAGGGAAGCTTCAGTGTAAGAGAGAAACCTCGATCCGTTGCCTCATATACACAACCCAACAAGGGATCAAACCTACAGTCTAGGTATGTGCCCTGCCCTGGAATCGAACCCACAGCCGTTTGGTGTACATGATGACACTCAACCAGCTGAGTCACCTGGCTACAACTCCTTTTTTCTTAATATGTTATTGTGTTTAATAAGACTTCTTGGTTTGAATTTAATATTATTCCTTTAATCACCATAGAGGTACAACCTTGAAGTTGTCAAGTCTTATGAAACTAACTCATATCTCAAGAAACAAATTACACTGGTCGGGTCATGAGCAGTTCTTGGATGAAAAAGTAACTAATCTACATGTTGAAAAAGGTTCCTTCTCTCTAAAAATAAGGAAACTTGACAAAGTTATGAGTAATAATTCTTAAAAGAGGCAAGTAAGTGAATTCCATAAAATTATTTGAAAGGTTAATGGTTATAAAATATAATGAGGCAGGAGCACAGTTAGGAGAAAAATACACCAGTGAGACAGGAAGAAATGCATTCGTGCATAGAATAGGAGAGACAGTGGTTCCTAGGACCTCCTGTCTTTCAAGGTCACCTTTGAGTAAGGCCGTTTTTTACTTTCATTTCCATACTGAGCTGACCCATCCATAAACCAAGCTCAAGGGCTTTTTTCCTTATCCTTTAGGTAATCATAGAGAATCCCCCATGGAATCACAGGCACGAGCTGAGGGAAGGGCACTGATATAATTACGCCGCAATTGTCTGTGATAACTGCTCATGAAACTTGTTTGTGCCATCTGGTCATGCTTATACTTGCTCCCAAATGTACCACTTCCATCTTGCAATGTACTGTTGCCGAGACTGTGTGACCTTATTCTAGGGGGGAGTTTGACAGGAATCAGTTCTCCACAGGAATTTCTAGATAGGATAGTCCTTGGTGTTCCACAGTTAGGCAGGACCAGGAGTATATCAAAAACATAATTCTTGCCCTGGTCAAGTGACTCAGTTAGTTGGAGGATCATCCCACACACCAAAAATGTTGCGTATTTGATTCTAGGTAGGGCACATATCTAGGTTGTGGGTTCAATCCCTGGTCGAGGCATGAATGAGAGACAACCAATTTACATTTCTCTCATACATCAGTGTTTCTCTCTCTCTCTCTCTCTCATCAATAAAAATATCCACAGGTGAGGATATATATATATGACAAGATGTATGTGTGTGTATGTGTGTATATGGGGACTCTCCCCCAAAAGCAAAATTGTCTTCTGGGGGGCAGGTCCCTTGTAGTACAGGCTTCCCCCAGCTAGGTGGGAGTTCTAGGAACCCATCTGTATCAGTGTACCAGCTGGTGGTGTTGTAAGAGGCTGCATTCGGTTTCAGTGAATTTTTTTTTGAAGGCTCAATGCATTTGCCCATTTCATGATGGTTTACAAGCATACCTGCCCACACCGTGCTGAGTGTTCAGAAATTTTTAACCAAGAATGACATAACCCCCATGCTCTACTCGCCCTATTCACCCAATTTCGCCCCAAGTGACTTTTTTTTTCCTGGATGAAAAAAGTCCTGAAAGGTAAACATTTTGCCATTGTGGAAGACATGAAACAAAAAGCAGTAGAAGTACTAAAAGGCATCAAAATCGATGAGTTCAAAAACTGTTTTGAGCAGTGGAAATAAGTCTCGATAGGTGTATTCCATCAAACGGAGAGTACTTTGAAGGTGACTAAAGTTTAAATGTGTTAGAATAAATACACAATTTTTTATAAATAAAATTTTTTATGTATATCTTCTCCCTTAAAAATGGCATGACCTTGCTCCACAACTCAAGAGGCTTATATTATGGTTTATCCACTGGGGATTGTCACAAACTCCATGCGGTATCTTTGCTCGCCAATACTTTTACATCATAAGTTTTGTCAAATCATAGCGCCCAAGTGGCAGAGGTGCTTGCACCACAGCCTGGGCCTGTGGCTGAGCTCTTCCCTAATCTAAAGCCCATTGAAAGTAATCATCATTTTGTACGTGGGCCAGAGAAGCGTCCTTAGGCATAGAATTGTGCTGTCTCCAAACCTCAGGGGCCCACCAGGATGGTGCTTCCTCTTTAATGTAGGAGATACAAGAGGAAATAAATTATCTTTTACTTTGGAAGAGCTATGCAGGCACAACACTGATGAATATATCCCTAAAATATTGATAGATGTGGCAGGCACTTGATTCTTCATCAGATTGTCTTCCACATTCTAGATCACATGTCTTACCAGTACCGCCACTGTGCTCACTCTTTTGCAAATCCAACCCTATCAACGTAATGTCGTCAAAGCAACTGGTGAAAATAATACACAGTGTAGGGTCTCAAAGTCATCCATATCCCCTCAGAATATATTGGGTTGGCCAAAAAGTCTATTTAGTTTTTTCCATAAAATAAAAGACACAGTTTTCATTTTCACCAATAACTTTATTGATTCAGATATTTTGAGTATGTCAGCTATCTTCCACGTGGCGTAACATTGATTATTCTCAATTAATGTCTCAATTTGATCGCTATCAACTTTAACTGGTCTACATGACCATGGAGCATCAACCAACAAGAAAGCTCCAGCACAAAACTTCATGAACCACTTTGGCACGTTCAGTCACAGCACCTTCTCCATACCCTGCACAAATCTTTATTTGCATTTCAGTTGCATCTTTTACCTTTCTTGAAATAATAAAGTATAATATGCCAAAAATGTGTATTTTCTTCCATCTTCAATATTTAAATGGCTACACAAAAATTCACCAATTTTGATAAGCTTTTTTTAAATGCACGGTGATATGACAGCTGTCACAGCACAATATAACAAAATTGTTTCGAATGAAGTTGAAGACAACTAAGCACTACTGGAGTCATCTTACGGAAAAAAAACAAATGAACTTTTTGGCCCACCTAATATTATGACAGAAGGCAGGAGACCAAAACAGCCCTAGGGCAAATCTATAAATGAATATTATTATCCATTTCATATGAATTGGTTCTTATTCTCTTTTTTAATTGATTTAGAAATTAATACATCTTTCAACATTATGGCCACTCAGCTCGTACCTGTAGCCAAATGAACCTACTCTAGCAAAAGTTCCTTATTAAACACGCAGAGTACGATCATTTAGCTGAGCTTGTAGTAGTCTACAGTCATTCTTCAAGGCCCGTTGAACTTTTCAGGGAGTAGGTATATTAAATAGACATAAGCTAAGAACTACCATTTCAGCATTCAACTAGGAGTTGACAAACTTTTTCTGTAAACAGAAAGATTATGAATATTTTTGTGTATGACTTTCTGGGTGATACAGTCTCTGTGGCAACTACTCAGTTCTGCCACTATAGTGTCAAAGTAGCCAAAAACAATATATAAATGAACGAGCATTGTTGTATTTCAATAAAATTTTATTTACGAAAACAGATATCAGGCTAAGAACTTAGTAATAGCCATCCTATCTTGTTTTCTGTATATAGGTGTATTAGGTCTTTTCTCTGTAAATCTCAAATACCTAATACATTTCATCCACTAGTACATTATCCTTTACCAGTTTACCCTCCCAGTTCACCAAGGGTGAAAGCTTAACAATAAACCCTCACTTTGCCAGGGCTTTTGAGCTCTTCATTGTCTACCAGGTACTGAATGACCAGGTATAAAAACTCATCTTATTGAATGTTTTCTCAGCCTCCTCTCAGTACTAACTGCCAGCTACTTGTATTCTCTAGAAGTGGATGGACCAGAGTTGGAGGTACAGATGTTTATTAAAGATCAACACCTATGAAAGGAATGGGGAGAAAACGGGATTGGGGAGAGAAAGAAATTAAACTATGATGTAGATCCAACAAAGCCTTGGCCAATCTGGCAGGAAACCCTAGAGCAAGTAATTCCCATCAAGTGTCCTGGGATGGGCCAAAACGGTCAGGTCTTTATACCTCTGTTTCTTCACTGAGTCACCAGACACAAAGTTGCCCAGACGGGATATAACTTCAGGTAAAGTGGTTCTCTGCAGCCAAGGCAGATACTGAAGAGACAGGTGCGGTAGGTGTGTGCTTCCTTGGGTCCAACTTCTTTGGGACTCTGAACTTCCTGGATTTCCTGGACGTCTATTTCCTTTGCCAGATTAGGGAAGTTCTCCTTCATTATTTTCTCAAATAAGTTTTCAATGTTTTGTTCTTCCTCTTCTCCTTCTGACACCCCTATGATTCGGATGTTGGAACATTGAAAGTTGTCTCAGGGGTTCCTAAGCCTCTCCTCATTTTTTTGAATTCTTGTTTCTTCATTCTGTTCTGGTTGAATGTTTATTTCTTTTTTTCTGCTCCAAATTGTTGATTTGAATGCCCGTTTCCTTTCCTTCAGTGTTGGTTCCCTGTATATTTTTCTTTATTTCACTTTGCATAGCCTTCACTTTTTCCTCCATTTTTCAACCATACTCAGCCATTTCTGTGAGCATCCAGATTACCAGTGTTTTGAACTCTGCGTCTGTCAAGTTGGCTATCTCTTCATTGCTTAGTTCTATTTTTGGAGCTTTGATCTATTCTTTCATTTGGGCCATACTTTTTTGTCTCTGCAGGCCTATTACATTATAAGGCGCAGAGCCTTAGGTCCTGGCCAGGGCAGGGCAACCCACGTCACTGCCTTGTGGCACTGTATGTGGGGGAGGGGTCTGAGAGGGAACAATGCCATTTGTTTGGCTCTTGGTCATCTTTCAGTCACTTCCCCTGCTACCCACAAGCATATTGGGCCCTCCTGGTGCTTATTCCAGGATGGGTGGGTTTGTATACATTCTAGGACCCTGTGGGTCTCTCAAGCGAACTCTCCTATGAGACTGGGAGTTTCTTCTGCCACCGCAGAAACCCTATAGGCTTTTCCTGGTAGAGATTTTGAGGTTTTCTTTTCCCATGCTAGAACCATGGGTTTCATGGTCTCTCTTACTCCCCAGTTGTTCCTCCTGGTTTATCCACATGTGAATGTAGGACCTCCCAGTCTGCCAACCGCTACCTTGCCCACCCCGGTCCACCACCTGCAGCCATGCCATGCACCCTCTCCACCCCAGCTTCTTGTCTCCACCCTTCCTACATGTCTGAAGGAATGTTTCTTCTTTAACACCTTGGTTGTCAGACTTCCATACAGTTTGATTTTCTGGTAGTTCTGGTTCTTTTTTGTTTTTAAATTTGTAGTTGTCCTTCTTTTGGTTGTGTGAGGAGACAAAGTGTATCTACCTATGCCTCCATCTTGGACAGAAGTCACCCATTTGTACTTCTTAATCTCTTCACTTTGTCACCCAGCCCCCCAACCTCCATCACCTCTGACAACCATTAGTTTTTTTCTGTATCTGCTAGTCTTTTTCAATTGTTTATTTATTTTGTTCTTTAGATTCCACAGATAAGTAAAATGATATGGTATTTGTCTTTCTCTGTCTGACTTATTTCATTTAGCATAATATCCTCTAGGTCCATCCATGCTGTTGCAAAGGGTAAAATTTCATTCTTTTTTATCAGTCCTTGATCTCATATATTAAATAGACATAAACCAGTAAAAAAAAGATTTATCTTATTTTTTAAAGATGTCCAAAGTGGGGGGGTGGGAGGCATCTATATGGTTCATGTCATTTCTCAGGAAGCTTCTTTTTAGAATATGGGCGATGACTCCTTCAGTCACTAGAAAAGGGTACAGTCACCCACCTTGGTCCATTCCCAAAGTTTAAGCCTCAGCAGGAAACAGGGGAGACATTCACTTGAGATTTGAAGATGTGTGAAAAAGAGTTAAGAGATTCAACAAGGATTTTGAGTACTCTGGGGCCATTACCACTTCTAGGCCTGAAGGGACACTGAAGCTGGAGGGATGGAGGAGCTGGGAGAATGGAGGCCTGGTAATGGAGAATGGGAATGTGGTGGTACAGCTGCAGCCACAGCCAGAACATAGCTGCAAGGCAGGGTCAAAGAGAAGGAAGAAATGTCCTGATCTCTTCTTTCTCTCCTCACATGCTTCAACTCCTTGCTGATGCCTCCCATTGCCTGACCCAGCTGAAACCCAAAGGACAAGAAAGTCTACACAGCACAATTTATCAGGATTTACCACCAGAGGCAAAGAGTACAGCAGAGAAGGGTGGAAAGTAAATCTGGGGAAAAGGAGTGGGGAAAACAGAGAAAAACCAGCCCAGCACTCAGGTACCTTGCCTATTAATAACTAATAGTAGCAAAGTGTAAAACAACCCATGTTCCTCTAAGAGCCTCTTAAGGGGTGTCCCTGAGGAGTTTAATCTCCGAGGGTCAATGATGTACATGTCTCAACATTGAGAGGCCACCTCTCTCACCAGAGCAGATACCAGCTAAGTCTCTTAAAGAACATCCTGATATTCTTATGTTGTTTTAGTCAACTAATATAAGAATAGAATTTCCATACCTACTCTGCTTCACTCAAAGGACAAGCCACAACCAACTTTTCTCTTAATTTCTCCATTACTTTGAATATTAGGTTTTAACTGGATACTTTGCTGCAAGCCATATATTTTAGGACAAAGTAGTGTTATCAGTTTTTGGAAAGACCTATTAAGTATTTTAGGATGTTAACTAAATCCAACTCACATATGATAATATATTAAACAGAGATAAATATATATGGATATTACAAAATTTTTTAGCATTGAGAAAATAGTGAAAGTATAAAATATATAACATGGGGTCACTTAAACCAAGCTGCTAAAATTGTTAACATTATGAAGGTTGAGGCATGAGGAAAAGTCCCATTCTTGTTCCAACTAGCCTGAGAACTTAAAATTTTTTTAACTTTCCAGTCCTGTGTCAATGCCTGAATATGCATCTGGATCTCCAAGTAACCCTATAATTACCCTCAAAAGGACTCAGATATCCAGGCCACCTGACTACCGACTCCTAAATGATTCACATATATACCTACCTGAGATCCATTACCCAGACCACCAGAGGTGACCAAACTACATGGTGCCCATCTTCTGGACCACCTAGTATCCATCAGCCTGACTGCATGCCATCTAACTAATGACTGTCTGGGATTAATTCTAGGGCTAAGATTTCAGGAATGATAATTCTCGAAAATGTACTTTTAGGTATAAGTACTTTTAACTTTTCTCTGTTGTTTGGAACACTTCTGGTTTTTGCCCTAGCTTTGTTTCTAATGTGCAAAACCCAAGATCTTGAATAAATCTTTCTCACATTTATAGCAAAGCCTCCAGACTCACTTTGAGTTTGTTCAATAGCATGAACTGAAAACATAATCAGTTCTTTAAAATCGCTTTAAACAAATATAAACATCTCGTAACATTTTAAACAAAAGAGCAAACTAAGGAAAAGAAGAACTCCTTGATTTTTTTAAATGAGTAAAATAAACTTTAAGGCACACACATTACATAAAATAATGGAGTTTTTATTTTCATATGCAAAAAAAGGCACAAAATGGTCAGGTCATTGTCTTTTAAGCTATATCACTTATTTGAATTATTTTACTCTTCATATCAAAACTAAATAGACCTTCTTAACCCCAGACCAATACTTTTTCTGGTATGACCTTCTTCTAAGGTACTACCATTCTCCATCAAATTTCCCAAGCCAAAAATAAGAAGGTTTTGTTTTAAAATTTTCCATCTCCCAGGTATCACATCAAACTGACCATTTAGCTCTGTCAAGCACACTCTTGTAATCTCTCCCCAATCTGCCCATCCTTACTTCCAAAGTTTTGGGTTAGGCTCTCACCTAGTCCTACCTTGACTGCTATAGAAGCTTCTGAGATGGACTTCCCACCTACAGTGTCATCCTACTCTAATTAATTCTCCACACACTACCAAAGTGGTCATTCTAAAATTCAAATGTTGGCAAGAATGTATAGAAACTGACTCACTGATACACTGCTGGTGGTATAGTAAAATGGTACAGCCACTCTGGAAAATAATTTGGCAGCTTCAAAAAAACTAAACATATGCTTACCATGTGACCCAAAAATTATACTCCTGGACATTTACCTGAGAGAAATGCAACCTAAATCCACACAAAAACTTGAAATTATTGTCAATCATTTTAGCAGTTGATAAACTTTGCATTTTATATTTATTTCTCTTGTCCTAATAGCAAACATATTTGCTATCTAATAATGAATTAGAACAGACCATTATTACTTATAGTAATAACCATATTGGTTTTCCATATTCTCCCTCTGCAGGGTGATGTGATAAGAGCCAGTTGGTTATATCTGCATTAATAAAAAGGGGTTTGTTGCTCTGCACAAGAGGACCCTGAAATTATGAATATGAGAGCTTATACGGTAACTACTACACAGTGGCCCCCTCATCTCCTGAGAGAGGACAAATAACTTATCTCCCCAAGGTAAACAAGCCAAGTGGAATAGAAACAGGTGGCTCTAGATTTCACCCTTTTGGAATGTGAGGAACAAATGGATCTGGCAAAAGAAGACTTTCTTTATCTTTACTGCAACTCAGCTTTCTTTACTCAGAAACCTTGCCCAAGTAAATATGGCAAAATAAGTAATCCAAAGAGTCCATTTTTAACATCGAAATATCAGACAAAAAGAACTCTGGGACACAGTCAAAGGTATACAGTAACCAAGAAAATGCTGAATCAAGAAAGAAGTAACTTAAGAGTAGTAGGAAAGCTTTATGAGAAGCATTTTTAATTACCCTTAGTGCATTCCCCTCTCTGGCCTGGTGGCAGTTTTGAAGACAGCACACCACATTCCTAGAGTGGGACCCTGGTTCCTGGTTCCAGAGGGAGCAGAGCTGACTTTATTCCCAAAGAATTGTGCTTGCTTGTTCTTACCTTTTGGGGGGCTACCTGGAAGAAAGCTACAAGGTGCTTGCCTTTGTTTTGATTACTTGGAACGAACTCAGCACAGAAAAATGGCTGCACGGAGAGAGGACAATGTTCAGAAAAATTGGAAGACAAATGAACAACATGCTGCTGCCTGGGGCAAAAGATTACTGTTGAGGAAAACAGGAGATGCACTGAAAACCTGGAAGGAAAAGCTAGAAAGAGATTCTCTCAGAAATTAGGGTACTTAAAAGTGCCTGAATATACTGGGGAATTTGAAAGCCATGTACCGGCCTAGGGTAGAATGTATCCTTAGAAATAACCTAAGAAGACCCTAAGTTTTTGCCTCTGGTGAAATTTTATTTTAATTTATTATTATTCTCTCTTATCTTACTTTATTTTCTTTTTCTTTTCCATTCTATTCTAGAATTCAAGAAAATCTATGTCAAACACTAATTGAACATAAGCTAAAGGAACAGAGACTTTAGAGATGGCACATGACTAAAGAATACACACTTTATAAAAATTGTGTATAAAAATCACTAAATAAGCAAAGAGATACAGCCCACAGAAAATAATAAGAACAAATCTTGATAAGCAAAAATAATGTTTCCATAGTTAGCACATTTTAATATTAAATGTCTAATTTCTAACAAAAAATTATGAAGCATGCAAATAAACAATGAAGGATTGCCAATTCACAAAAAAAAGTTGCAGAAATTAATTCAAAAATCTCTCAGGAAGCACAGACATTGGACTTACTGCACAAAGACTTTAAGTCAACTACTCAAATTGCTAAAGTTAACAACAGGCAAAGGTTTGAATGAAACAAGCAAAATAATCTGTCAACAAACAGAAAATATCAATAAAGAGATATAAATTATAAAAAGAAACCAAACAGAAATAGTGAAGCTGGAAAGTACAATAAATGGCCCTGACTGATGTGGTTTACTGGGTTGGGCATCATCTGGCAAACCAAAAGATTGCAGTGTCGATTCCCAGCTAGAGCACATGCCGGGGTTGCAGTCCAGGTCCCTGGTTAGGGGCGTGGGGGGGGCAACCAATTGCACATCAATGTTTCTCTCCTTCATTTCCTCCCTCCCCCCTCTCTAAAAATAAAAAAATAAAATCTTTAAAAAAATAAAGTGAAATAACTGAAATGGAAATTTTTTTTTAATTTAAATTATATTTTATTACTTATGGTATTAAAGTTGTCCCAATTTTCCCTCTTTACCCCCCTCCACCCATTTACCCCTCAAGCAATCCTCATACCATTGCCCATGACCATGGGTCATGCATATATTTTCTTTGGCTACTGTATTCCCTATAATGTACTTTACATTCCCACGACTATTCTGTAACAACCATTTTATACTTCTTAATCCCTTCACCTTTTTTGTCCATCCTCCAACCCCCTCTCTTCTGGGCTTTTGTCAAAACGTTCCCTGTATCTATGATTCTGTTTGTTTTTATTGTTCATTTATTTTTGTTTTTTAAGGTTCAATTATTGATAGATATGTTTTTAACATCATTTTATTCATAATTCTGATATTCTTAAAGAAGACACTTTAACATTTCAGATAATACTGATTTTGAGGTGATGAACTCATTTAGCTTCATCTGGGAAGCTCTTTATCTGTGTTTTGATTCTAAATGATAGCTTTACGGGTAGAGTAAGCTTGGTTGTATGTCATTGCTTTTCATCACTTTGAATATTTCTTGCTAATCCCTTCTGGTCTGCAAAGTTTCTTTTGAGGAGTCAGCTGACAGTCTTATGGAAGCTCCCTTGCAGCTTTTATTCTCTGTTTGTCTTTAACCTTTGGTATTTTAATTATGATGTGTTTCAGAGTGGGCCTCTTTGGGATCATCTTGCTTGGGACTCTGTGCTTCGTGGACTTGTAGGTCTATTTCCTTCACCAAGTTAGGAAAGTTTTCTGTCATTTATTCTAATAGGTTTTCAATTTCTTGCTCTCTCTCTTCACCTTCTGGCACCCCCATGATGCAAATGTTGGTATGCTTGATGTTGTCCCAGAGGTTCCTTACACCATCCTCATTTTTTTTTTAATTCTTTTTTCATTTTGCTGTCTGATTGGGTATTTTTCACTTCCTTATATTTCAAATTACTGATTTGATTCTTGGTTTCATCCACTCTACTGTCAAAATTCCCTGTAAACTGTCTTTCATTTCAGTTAGTGGGTCTTTCATTTCTGACTGGTTCCTTTATACAGTTTCTATACTCTTTTTATGCCATTGAAGTCCTTTGTGAGTTCATCTGATGTTCCTCTAAGTTCATTGAGCAGCCTTATAACCAGTATTTTGAACTCTGCCTCTAGTAGATTATCTCCATTTTGTTTAGTTCTTTTCCTGGAGTTTTGTTCTATTCTTTCATTTGCACCATTTTTTTGTTTGTTTGTTTGTTTCCTCTTTCTGGCAGCCTCCCTATGTTTGTTTCTATGTATTAGGTAGAGCTGCTATGACTCCCTGGCTTGGTAGAGTGGCCTAATGCAGTATGTGTCCTATAGTCTCCCCCATCAACCAAGCTGGGTAATTACCATACATTCACTCTGTGGGCTATGTACAACCTCTCCTTGTAGTTGAGCCTTGATTGCTGTTGGCAGGTCAATGGGAAGGATTTACCAAGGCCAATCAGTGGCAAGGACTGGCTGACCCCAGACCACCAACCTCCAACCACCACAGAGGATCAGATGTGCACGGGCACAATCCACAGTGCAGAACTTATTTCGGCAGGGCTTTGGTGCGCACTGAGTCCACCCCTTGAGTATGTTGCTTGTGGAAGTGTTTGGATGATGGTGCTCTGACATGGGCTGTAGATGTCCACTGTCTGCACAGTATCTGAGCCCTCCTAGGAGGTGCAGGACAATGATAGCCACTGCCTGTGTTCTGTTCCAGGCCACCCAACATAAACTACAAAGTGATCTGCAGATGGCTCTTACTTGTGCTGGGCTTAGAGGTGCCCAACTGAGGCCACACTGCGAAACACGGCCAGCTGCTGCTAAGGCTGGACATGGAGCCACTTAGAACTATAGGTTAGATGAGCTCGCTAAGGCTAGATGCTGCTTGTTTGAACTTAGGAACACCTGAAACATAAGACAAGCCAAACCATTTGTATAAAAAAGCTACTGGAAACAGATTGGGTGGTTGGATTCCGAATATTCAGTGTGCACAAGACTGTGGATACAGGATTTAGAAAGGGGGATTGCAAAAGTCACTTTTTAAAAAATCCATTACAACCATTTCAGTCCAGGCTTAACAGAGAAATGCCCCATATGACTCCAGAATGTTCAGGAGTTTCCACAAATGAAACATAAACTCCTGTCCCAATCCCCCCCGCCCCGGGGGTGGGGTGTCGTGTTGTAACCATCAGGGCAGAGTTCATGGAGCGAAGATGTAGGGCTGGAACAGGAAGGGGTTTGGGGCTGAATACCCTTATTGATTCTCTAGCTCTTCCTTCTCCGCGCGCAAAACTGAAACAAGGTACTCTGTACAATGCTTCCAGCCAGCGACTGCCTGTTGGTGGAGCGCTGGAACAAAGATACACCACCCTGCGAGGTGGTTAGGACACAGCATCGCTGAGCACAGGGCTCAGCCTAGGCGACACTGTCACAAACTGCATTGCAATTCGGGGTCAAAACAGTCACACTTCATGAGGTAACAGCTCAAACTAAGTATCCCAACGCGAGTATACACTTGCATTCCGTCCGTTATCTCCTCGAAAATAAAACGTTCTCTCTGGGTCTCAAATATCTGACAGCCTAAGAAAACTACAAGCTCTGTCGCACATATTCAGCAGGCCGTTTAACAACGTGCCATGAGCGAGTACACAGGTAAGGAAAATGCTTAGCCGCCAAAGACCCAATTTTAAAATCCCGGGCGCGCAGGCGACGTCTGATGTCAACCTGTCTGTCGTAAAACTGACATAAGCCTCCCTGCCGCAGAGCATAATGGGAGGAGCGGCGGAGCCCGTAAGGGCGCGCCCCGCGTCAATACGAAACGAACTGTGCGGTCGAACGGAGGGCGGGTCTCGGTGCCTGTGGTAAATTGCGTTACTGACTTCTTGTGGAAACCGCATTGCCTACGCGGCGCAGGGGCGGCCCCCAGTTTTCCTGAGTCCGCGGGAGACGCACGGTGACGCAATTCCTGAGCGCGCCCGCGCCGGCTTCGCTGGAGGGCGGGCTCTTCAAATTTGAATCGTACACAGTTGCGGGTGTTGAGGAACTTCCGACTGCCGATTGGGACCGGCGTGGGCCTGAGGCGCAAGCACTGGGCGCCTGGGCTCGCGTCCACACGGAGGCGAGCCGGGACTGCCGCCATCCGTCCCTGCCAGGCCCTTCACTCCAGGTAGGCCTCCTCTCCCTCCTCTCGCCGGTTCCCTCTGGCGCTGCGAGCTCCGGCCCTTCAGCATTCTAGGTCCTTGAGGGCTTTTGAAAGATTTCTGGCTTTGGCAGTCGTTTCACAGCTATGAACTCATTCGATGTGTACATTTGTTGCGTGTCTACTACAGTTCTCAAGAAATTAGCCCACTTTCGTTCAGATTCGTTTTGATGATGAGCGCTCTAGGCCTTTGTTCTAAGATCGCTTCTAGGAAAAGAAAAATCTTTACTTCAGAATGATTTCCAACTAGGAAAATTTTGTGCATCACTGCCCGATTTTTCACCATGGAACCCAAGATCTACAGTGCTGTAGAAACAATTGATCCATCCAGCTTAGGTTTTGTTCTGATTAAGTTATATGTTGGTTGCAAACATTTTCATATGTTAAAACTTATTCGAAGATGGAAGGCCCCTTCATCCTACTCTTCAAAGATAAACATTGTTTACAGTTTGGTATACTTTCAGATTTTTCCCCTGTGCTTATGCACCTCTGTGTGTGTGTGTGTGTGTTTGTAACTTAACCATAACACGATCATATGTTCTCTTCTGCTGCTTTTTTATTTAATATACCCTAGCTATTTTCTATGTTATCACGTATGTGTTTTTATTGAATACATAGAATTCAGTTGTATGGATGTAGCAGAATTTCGTCCCATATTGGACATTTAGATTGTACGTAATATCGTTCATGCTCTGGTGAACGTCCTTTATATAGTGCCTGTTTAAAAACTTGGGCTTTGAAATCAGATAGCCTTGGATCCAGCTCTTAATCATTGTCAGTGTGACCTTGGGCAGGTTATTTAACCATCCTGTACCTTAGTTTCCGCATCTTCAGGGAGTTTTTTGATCAATGGCATGCACACCTGTATTTTGAAATTATCCTTTACCAATCTGATAAGCATAAGAAGTCTTACTGTTTTAATTTGCACTCTTCATTTATTAGTAAAATGGAGTGTCGTTTCACTGATTTATTGGTCTTTGTATTCTTCGTGTTAACTGCCTTCATCAGTGTCCTTTGTCCATTTTCTGTATTGATCATTTTTTTAAATTGATTTATTTGGTCCCTTTGAATGTTACATAATTTAGTCCTTTGTATCATAGGGTACTGCTTTTTTTTGGGGGGGGGCTCAAATTTACCATTTATCATTTGATTAACAAGTCCTCTTATTTTTCCCAACTCCACCTCCCAGTTTTGGTTAGTGCGCTTTGGAATTTGTCACTCATTCCATTATCGTAATTAGTGGCAGTACTGCTATCACTACAGTGAATTCCTAGAAAAATTTTTCATGTGTTTTTGGGAAGAAAAGTAATAGTTATATACAGTGTCATGTTCATGATAACCATTGTTTAACCTTCTATATTTACATTTACTATAAATGCTCATAGCTGTCTGGTTTATGTAATGGTTTTCCCATGCCTGAGTTTTTATTTTGAATGAATTATTTTTTACTAGTACATCAATATTTGTCAGTTTTCAGAATAAATTATAAGGATTAGATTTTCCAAACAGCTTTTTGCAGTTATGAAAGCACAAGCATTTCATTTTAGAATTCACCTTCTCTTCCCCAGTCCAAGAAGAAGATAATTTTTTTGTTAGTGATCTCTGTTGGGTCAAATACACTTGGCCTTCAGGACGCTTTTTTCCTTCATTTAAGGAATGCCAGTTACTGAATCCCCATTGTCTAAGGTTTCTCTGTTTCATTGGAGCCTGAATAGCATAATTTGTTTTCTTTGTTTTGCTCTTCTTTTAAGTAGGAGGAGAAGGGGGTAGCAGCCAGCTTCAGGTGTTTCTTGATGGCCACGACCCAGTGGTGTTTTCTTTTTATTCTTTGTCTGTTTTGCAAAGCCTCTATGGTCAGAGAAAATCCTAAGTAATTTTTCCCCCTCTATATTCGTCTTTGTTCTGTCAACCACAGCGAAACCACTGTCAACGACTAGCAACTCTTTTGGCCTCTGTTGAGTTGCTTTGCCACGTAGTGGGAAAGAGGGACTCCTAGAAGAACTGAGTCTTCTTTGCGGGGAGTGGAATTTGAAGATCTTTAAAATCATGACTACTCATCTCTCCATCCTACTCCATAGGTGAATTGAGAGGGAAGAGACTGGGCAACATGAGAGGGGCGATATGAGCTGGTCTTGGAGCCTTTCAATATAACCATAATTATCTGCCTTTAGGTGAAAACAGTTATGTGGTGTCTGCTACACATTGGGCTTATTTTTAGTTCTGCTAGTTAATTTGTAGTTTATACTTCCTGTTGAGCATTTCATTAGGTTCTGAAGAATTGAGATTGTGTAAACCTATACCTATTTTTGCATTTTTTTCATGCAGTTTCCCCATTTATTCATTTTTGGTTTTGAGAATTGAAAGTAAATGGCTAGTGAATATTGTAACTCCTAGCACAGAATTTCTATAATATCACTAGTACATTGCCATATAATTATATGTGTTAGTGCATATTTGCTTGAACTAACATTCTCTGGAAGAATTCAATGGTTTTTGTGTCATAAGGCTAGATTCCCAAGACACCTTTCTTTATCAGCTTTTGTTATTGAGAAATATTTCCTTCTCTTTTTCTCTTATAAACTACTGGATAAAATAGTAGTTTGTATGTGAATTTTTAACTTGCATATTTATTTCTAACAGAACCTAACTGTAGATAAAAATTCTTGATGTCTTTGGTCTGGCTACCTTAGTATTTTCTATAATAGGCTTTTTATGTTTATGTAATGTCAAAGACTTTATTGGAATAGTATAAATTCAGCAATAAGAGATGCTTTAAATCCAGACTAGTAAGCTCTTTAGGTTGAAATATTTTATTTACTAAGTATTACAGAATGCGATATATAGCTTATCATCTGGAATCTTAATTTCCAGGTATCAGATATAAAATTTGTACATAAGAAACAAGCTAAAACAAGTCTAAGATCATGTATGCTCGAGTACATGATTCCCTTGAAAACTGCTAAATACCATGAAAAAAATGTTTAATTAGAATGATTTGACGGTTTTTCAACTAAAGTTTCACAATCTGAATGTTCTGCAACATAACAAAGTCAGGACTGGGGATTATTTACATAAAAAATCGAATGGATTTTTCAGATTTATTAGGATGTGTGGTTATATCTGCTGCCTTAAAATTCAAGTACCTTAAAGGAAAAACCATATTTGTGAAACTTAATCTTTTATAACCTAATATACTGCCACATACAGATGTCATTTAATGCATTTTGATGCTAATATTAGGTTAGAACCTCCCAGACTTGAGGTTCAAGTAAATTTCAAAAACAGACATTCAAAATTCAATTCTTAGATCTATTAAGTAGATGTTTTGGTGAATACTCCATTTTTGTTGAAAGATTAAACTGTTAGCCTATTGAAAAATAAAATGAGATTTAACAAAAAATAAAATCTTAATCTGACTTGTGAATTATAGATTATCCAGTGTTATTTTGAACCAGTTAAACCTTTAATTAGTATAATGTTGTTATGGAAAGCAAATAAACTGAACTTTTTCTGCACCGAAGCATGATAAAGGTTGATTTCACATTGAATTAATTACAGGTTCTTCTGGGCCCTGACTGAAGATCCGTCCTGAAAATTGTATTTAAATAAATTTTCTGGTAGAGGAAATCTGTTTATGAAGATGATTACAACACCTTTGAAACGTCCAGGAATTCACTTGTCCTCAGAGACATCTTCTCAAAGGAGAAATATGCCCATTCATGCAGTCTTTTTTGACAGCATTCCTTCAGGCACACTTACTCCTGTAAAGGATTTGCTGAAATATCAGAATTCCTTTTTAAAATTGAATGACCACAAAAAGAATCAATTCTTAGAAAAGACAGTTTTTAAAAATAAAAATGTATTTCAGTCTACCATGCTAACAGAGCCTAGCACCTCTAATAGTTCTCTTAATATCAGTGCTATAAAGCCCAACAAGGATGTATTAAAAAATAAAGCAAACTATGAATCACCAGGAAAAGTATTTCAAAGAATGAAAGAAAAAGTACTGCGTAACAAGCAAGAACAAGCATCGAGAAACAGTAATTTGTTGGAACAACTGGAAAGTGAAAGTAACAAAGTTTTCACATGTAAAGGAGCTGAGAAAAGAGTATTACAGCATACCTACCTCTGTGAAGAAAAGGAAAACAACAAATCATTTCTATCAGAAAACAGCTCATTAAAAGGTTAGTTATATTATGTGTTGGTTAAAAAGCTACAATGTGTTATTTATTGTATCCAGCACTATTTTAGGTACTCACTATATAGCAGTGAACAAAATGAGTAAAAATCCCTACCCCCATGTAGCTAACTCACATTCAGGTGGTGGGGGACAGATATAGTAAGTAATTCTGTGGTACAGTAGAAGAGAAGTGCTATGGAAAGAAAAAGTAAGAATGACGGGGATAGTTAGAGCAGGTTTTAATTTTCAATGGGGTGTTCAGGGTATGCTTCAAAGAGAAGTTGACATTTGAGCTGAAAAATTGAAGAAGGTGATAGATACAGATAGTTATCTTGGCGAATGGGGAAGGATGATCTAGACAGGTAACAGCTGTTATAAGTGCCCTGAAATTTGTGTACTATTTCAGGAACGTGCCTCACAAATTCAAGGACTAGCTATGAGAATGATGTACCATGGAGTGAGTCTATAGAGCTGGGGAGGTGGGGATAAATAAGACGGATGGATGATGTAAGACCTTTAGGTCAAAGTAAGAGTTTGGGCTTTTACTGTGAGCAAAATAAGGAGCCATTGGAAGGTTTTGAGTAGAGAAATGACAAGCCCTCACATTTTTAAAATATCACTCTGGCTGTTAATTTGAAATAGTTACTGCAGTAATCCAGGTGAGAGATGGTATTGGTTTCGTCCAGATGGTATCAATGAAGGTAAGTAGAAATGGTTGAATTCTGAATATAATTTAAAAGAAAAGCCAATCACATTAGCCCATAGAAGGGGTATGGTATGTTAGAGAAATGTATTGAATGATTCCAGAGGGTGTTTTTTTTCTTATTTGTTTGGTTTTGTTGTTATTACCCAAGCAACTGGAAGGATGGGGTGATTGAACTGAAATGGTACAGACTGAAAGAGGAGTGAGATCAGGACCTGTTATGTTTGTCATATGAATTTTGATATGTCTGTTAAAAATGGAAGTGTAGATGTGAATTAGGCTGTTGAAAACTATTAGTTGGAATTTAGGGAAGTACCATATTTCACCGTTTATAATGCACTCCCGTGTATAATACGCACCGATGTTTTTGGCCCTAATTTTCAGGGGGGGGAAATCATTTTAATTTTTTAATTCAGTTATTTATTTATTTATATTTAGATACTTATTTTTTGCATTATAAAGTAGTTTTAGCATTTTTTAATATACAGCTATAGTTATTGCTTTCTAGAGTTATACTTTTAACGCATAAGCATAAATAAAAGAATTTAAAAACATTTATATAGATATGGAATTAGTACCACCCATGTATAGTGCTCATCCTTAATTTTTCCCTCAAAAGTCTGGGCAAAAGAGTGCACATTATGCACAGCACTACATGGTAGTCCCATGGGAAAAATGTATTTGGGAATCATTAGCACCTAAATGGTCATTAAAGCTATGAGATAAGATGGAATCGTCAAGGAGTAAGTGTAGAAAGAGAAAATATTGAAGAATGAGTCCTGGGGCACCCCAAAATTTAGAAGTTAGAATACAGGATGTAAAGTAGTGAAGACCACTTAAATTTGGAAGCCAAAAGAGCAAAATGTTTTAAGGAAAGGAAAGAGTCATTAGCTGTGTCTAATACTGCTAATTGGCCAGGTAAGATGAAGGCTGAAATTTGACCACTGGATTTAAGAACATGGATGTTTTTGGTGATTTTGATGAGAGCAGTTTTTTGTTGAGCGATAGAAACAAAAATGTGATAAAAGAGGGTTCAAGAGAGAATGTGAGGAGAGAAATTGGCAGTAGTGAATATAGGCAACTCTTTGGAGGAAAGCTAAGAAATACTGGAAGGATGCTTTTGAAAGATTTTATTGTTGTTTTTAATGATTGGTGAAATAACATTTTTGTAAGCTCTTGTGAATGATCCAGTAGGGAGGGAAAAACAGTTTGGACGTCTAATACCCTTGAGTAGCTGAGAGGGAATAAAATCTAAAAGTGGAGAATTGGCCTTAGCTAGGAACATAAGCGGATCATAAATCAAGGAGGAAGATAGGCAGTGTTGTGTGATTTCAGATACAATCTGAGACAGGAAGTAAAGTCATCAGCTGAGAGTGAATATAGGAAGCAGGTGTTGAAATTTGAGAAGGTAGAAGTTTGAACAGTGTAGGAGAGTGGAAGAGTGAATGGCCTAGGCTTAAATTCTGTCTCCTGGGCAACATTAAGGACCTACTTGAGATCTGTGGGCATGAATTTAAATGAGACCAGTTGGTGTGGTTGTGAATTTTCCTCTCGCCCTGTTAGCTACTTAGGTGCTGATGGGGAATAGGCAGGGAGTTGGATTTTTTCAGGATTGTAATTTTGCCAAGTAGGATGAAGTGAGAAAAAGACACAGTAGTTGAGGTTGTGTGTGCAAGGTGGTAATGAAATTTAAGTTGTTTAGACAATTGGGCCATGAAATTTAATTTGTTTAGACAAGGAAAATAGGACAGGAAGGAGATAAAGAAGGGTGAAGAAGTGTAGTATCTTGTTGGGATACTAAGTATATTTGAGAGAATGACCTGGAAAGATAGTGGTCAGAAATGGGGCACTTGAGAGAGTTTAGTGAGTTGCAATAGTTAACAAAGATATTTTACATGTATTACCTCATTTAACCCTTTCAGCAAACAATATGGTAAATGCTCATTGAATAGTCTAGGAAATGGGGCTTACAAAGAGATTTTATCTGCCCTCTGTCTCACAGATTAAGTGATGGGCTAAGAATTAAATACACATATCTATTAGAAAATCCATGGCTTTAATTACTACACAGTAGATTGTGGCTGCACTGTTGCATTTCAAAGCCAGTGATATATTTTGACATAAAAAGAGTTTTCTAGGGGAGTACACAAAATAATGTGTTTCTCATACAACCTGGGACAAATGGGAGAAGCAAATGAAATAATGCACATTAAAGCTCATTTTATATGTAAAGTGGAATTAGAAGAAGAAATAACAGACTGCTTAGAGAACCTGATGACTCCCCAGAAAAGACATATATACAAACACAAATGTTGTATATACTTTCAAAAACCTTTTAGAGAACCTCTGCATGAATGTTGGACTCTCAAATAAATGACCTTGGTGATATAGCATGTTATGGTTGAGTAAATTACCTACTTTACTGCATTGCCCTGCCATTTCTGTAGAATGAGTTAAAGCAATAGAAATTTGTCCTTTTACTACACGTCATTATACTAAAATCTCTATATTAAGATTTCTAAAACCAAAGAAGTGTAGTTATTAAAGCATAATCTCTCAATTTTGTTAAGTATTATATTTGATTTTTTAATTAAATTTATTGGAGTGACATTGGTTCATAGGGCCATGTAGGTTTCAAGCATACATTTCCATGATACATGATCTGTATATTGCATTGTGTACCCACCCACCCATAGTCAAATCATCTTTGTCACCTTATATTTGGTCCCATTTACCCTTTACCACCCTCCCACCCCCTTCCCTCTGATAACCACCATAGTGTTGTTTCTCTGTGTCTCTGAGTTTCAGTTTCATATCCCACGTATGAGGGAAATCATATGGCTCTTAGCTTTTTCTGACTATTATTTCACTTAACATAATATTCTCAAGGCCCATCCATGTTGTTGCAAATGGCAGTATTTCATCTTTTTCTATAGCTGAGTAGTAGTATTTATATATTTTATATATATATATATATATACACACACACACACACATATACACACACACACACCATATTGTCTTTATCCAGTCCCCTGTCAAAGGACCCCTTCATTGTCTCCATGCCTTGGCCACTCTGAATAATGCTTATATCTTTGCAAATATATCATTTTGAGTTTTTTAGATAAATACCCAGAAAAGGGATTACTGAGTCATGTGGTAACTCTAGTTTTAGTTTTTTGAAGAACCACCGTACCATTTTCCATAGTGGTTGTACCAGTTTACATTTTCACCGGCAGTGAATGAGTTCCTTTTTTCCACACCTAACACTTATCACTTCCTTGTTGATAATAGCCATTCTAACAGGCGTAAGGTTGTATGTCATTGTAGTTTTGATTTGTATTTCCCTAATAGCTAGTGAAGTCGAACATCTTTTCATATATCTAATGACCATTTGTATGTCTTCTTGGGAGAGGCGTCTGTTCGGGTCCTTTGCCCATAATTTAATTGGATTATTTTTTCTTTGGTTTTGAGTTCTGTGTGTTCTTTATATATTTTGGATATTAGCCCCTTGTTGGAGTTGTTGTTTGCAAATAACATCTCCCATTTGGTTGGTTGCCTTTTTGTTTTGTTGTCAGTTTCTTTTGCTGTGCAGAAACTTTTTAGTTTGTTATAGTCTCATTCATTTATTTTTGCCTTTACTTCCCTTGCCTTTGGGGTCAAATTCTTACAATGTTCTATACTACCAGGGTCCATAAATTTAGCACCTATGTTTTCTTCTATGTATTTTACTGTTTCAGATCTTATGTTTAGGTCTTTGATCCACTTTGAATTAATTTTTGTACATGGGACAAACCTCAGTCTGGTTTCCTTATTTTGCATGTGGATTTCCAATTTTCCCAGCACCATTTATTGAACAGGCTTTCCTTTTTCCACTTTGTTTTTGGCTTCCCTGTCAAAAATTATTTGCCCATATACCTGTAGTTTTACTTCTAAACCCTCAAGCCTGTTCCAGTGGTTAGTGTGTCTCTTCTGCCAGTACCATGCTGTTTTGGTTATCATAGCTTTGTAGTATAATTTGAAGTCAGGTAGTGTGACGCCTCTGGTTTCTTTTTTTTTATCAGGATGTCTTTGGCTATTTGGGGTCTCTTATGATTCCATACAAATCTGGTTATTTTTTGTTCTATTCGTTTAAAAAATGACATTGGAATTTTGATGGGGATTACATTAAATCTGCATGTTGCTTTGAGTAATATGGCCATTTTAACTGTGTTGATTCTTCTAGTCCATGAACATGGAATATCTGTCTTTCATTCTGTCAGTTTCAATCTCTTTTAAAATGCTTTGTAGTTTTTTGTATATAGGTCTGTCATATCCTTTGTCAAGTTTATTCATAGGTATTTTATTTTACTTAATTTTATTTTATTTTTTAAGTATATTTTATTGATTATGCTATTACACTTGTCCCAATTTTTTTCCCTTTGTCCCTCTCCACCCAGTACCCCCCTTCTCTCCAGCTATCTCCCGTCCTTAGTTCATGTCCATGGATCATGCATATAAGTTCTTTGGCTTCTCCATTCCCTATAGTATTCTTAAATCCCTCTGTCTATTTTGTACCTACCATTTATGGTTCTTAATCCCAAAACCTTTTCCCCCATTCTCTCCCTTCCCCTTCCCAGCTATAACCCTCCGAATGATCTCTGTCTGTGATTCTGTTCCTATTCATGTTGTTTGCTTAGTTTGTTTTTGTTTTTGTTTTTTACATTTGGCTGATAGTTGTGAATTTGTTGTCATTTTAATGTTCATAGTTTTGACCTTTTTCATAAAAAGGTCCCTTTAACATTTCATGTAATAATGGCTTGGTGATGATTAATTCCTTTAGGTTTACCTTGTCTGGGAAGCACTTTATCTGCCCTTCCATTCTAAATGACAGCTTTGCTGGATAGAGTAACCTTGGTTGTAGGTCCTTGCTTTTCATCACTTTGAATACTTCTTGCCAGTCCCTTTGTACCTGCAAAGTTTCTTTTGAGAAGTCAGCTGACAGTCTTATGGAAACTCCTTTGTAGGTAACTCTGCTTTTCTCTTGCTACTTTTAAGATTCTCTCTTTATCTTTAACCTTTGGCATTTTAATTACGATGTGTCTTGGTGTGTTCCTCTTTGGGTCCAACTTGTTTGAACTCTGTGCTTCTTGGGCTTGTATGTCTATTTCCTTTGTCAAATAAGGTAGTTCTCTGTCATTATTTTTTCAAATAAATTGTCAATTTCTTGCTCTTCCTCTTCTCCTTCTGGCATTCCTATGATTCAGATGTTGGCACTTTTGGAGATGTCCCAGAGTCTAACTTATACTCTCCTTGTTTTTTTGAATTCTTGTTTCTTCATTCTGTTCTGGTTGAATGTTTATTTCTTCCATATGTTCCAAATCATTGACTGAAATCCTGGCTTCCTTCCTTTCATTGTTGGTTTCCTGTAGATTTTTCTTTATTTCACTTTGTGTATCCTTCATTTCTTCCCTTATGTTTTTGCCATATTCAGTGATTTCTCTGAGCATCCTTATCACCCATGTTTTGAACTCTACATCTGATATATTGACTATCTCCATTTCACTTAATTCTTCTTGTGGAGTTTTGCTCTGTCCTTTCATTTCGGCGATATTTCTTTGTCTCCCCAACTTAGCCTCTCTGTGTGTGTTTGTGTATTAGGTAGAGCTGCTTTGACTCCCTGTCGGAGCGCACCAATTAAGTTGTAAGGGGTGGATCCTTAGGTATTTGCCAGGGCGGGGCAACTGCTTCACTGCTTTGTGGAGCTGTTTGAGGGCGTAGGGTCAGAGCAGGGACAGTGCCACTGCCTGTCCTCTGGAGGCTTATCTGGCACTCACCCCATTTCCAGTCACTTCACCCAATTCCCCTATGCTACTGGCACCCTTCTAGCTGCTGCCTTAGTGATGATTCCTAGAGTGGATGGGTTTGCGTATGTTCTTAGAACCATACAGGCTCTTTAAATGGACCCTACTGAGAAACTGGAAGTTTCTTCCACCCCTCCAACCCCCACTGCTTTTTACAACCAGAAGTTGGGGAGCTTTTTATCTTCCTAGTGCTAGAACCCTGGGTTATGCTGTCTGACCTGGAGCTGGTATTGCTTTCTCCCAAGGTATCCCTCCTGATTTTTATCCACCACACGTGAATGTGGACCGCCCTTCCACTGCCTCTCTGCACTGCACCGTGTCCTGTCTGTCCAGTCTCCACCCCTCTTACCCATCTCGATGAATGTGGCTTTTTTAAATCCTTAGTTGTTGGGCTTTCATACAGTTCGATTTTCTGGCAGTTCTGGGTGTTTTTTTGTTTTGGGGTTAGTTGTGATTCTTTTTGTGGTTGTGTGAGGAGGCGAAGTGTGTCTACCTACACCTCCATCTTGACTGGAAGTCTGTTTTATTTTATACTTTATTTTGGTTTCAATTGCAAAAGGAATTTTTAAATTTTTTTCTGAAGTTTCATTGATAGTATATAGGAAAGCAGTGGGTTTTTGTACATTGACTTTGTATGCTGCAACTTTACTGTATTTGTTTATTGTTTCTAATATCTTTTTGGTGTAGCCTTTAGGGTTTTCTGCCTACAGAATCATGTCATCTCCAAAAAGTGATAACTTTTACTTTTTCTTTCTAATTTGGGTACTTTTAGTCCTTTCTCTTGCCCAATTGCTCTGGCTAGGATTTCCAAAACTGTTTTGAATAAGGGCAGTAAGAGTGGATATTGTTGTCTTTTCCTGATTTTCCTGAAAAGCTTTCAGTTTTTCACATTGAATATGATATTAACTGAGGGTTTGTCCTATATGGCCTTTATTACGTTGAGGTACTTTCCTTCTATACCCATTTTATTGAGTGTTTTTTAATGTATTGCTGTATTTGATTTGCTAGTATTTTGTTTATGATTTTCGCATCCGTATTCATCAGTGATGTTGGTCTATAGTTTTCTTTATTAGTGTTATCCTTGCCAAGCTCTGGTATCAGGGTTATGTTGGCCTCATAAAAAGAGTAAGGAAGTATTGCCTCTTCAATTTCGGGGGGAGAATTTGAGAAGGATAGGTATCAAAAATTCTTTGTTTGGTAGAATCCACTGGTGAAGCCATCTCTTCCTGGACTTTTATTTTGTGAGAAGTTTTTTGTTTTCATTTTTGTTTGTTGTGTTTTTTTGTTCGTTTGTTTTTTGAGAGAGAGGGGAAAGAGAGAGGAATATCAATATGTGGTTGCCTCTCTCACGCCCTCTACTGGGGACCTGGCCTGCAACCCAGTCATGTGCCCTGGCTGGGAATGGAACCGGCGACCCTTTGGCTCCCAGGCCGACACCTAATCCACTGAGCCACACCAGCCAGGGCACTTTTGTGGGAGGTTTATGATGGATGTTTCAATTTTCCCCCCTGCTTATCAGTCTATTTAGATTTTCCATTTTTTCATGATTTAGTCTAGGAAGGCTATATATTTCTAGGAACTTACCCATTTCTTCCAGGCTATCGAATATTGTGGCACATAATTGTTCATAGTATTCCAGTATGATCCTTTGTATATCTGAGATGCCTGTGGCAACTTCTCTTTCATTTCTGATTTTGTTTATATGAGTCTTTTCTCTTTCATCCTTAGTGAGTCTAACTGGGGGGTTGTCAATTTTATTAATTTTTTCAAAGAACAAGTTCTTTGTTTTCATAATTTTGGGGATAGCCTTTTTTTCTCTGTTTTATTCAGTGCTCTAATTTTTATTATTTCCTTTCTTCTACTGGTTCTAGGTTACTTTTCTTCTTCTTTTTCTAGTTCTTTAAGTTGTAATGTAGGTTTTTAACTTGGGATTTCTCCTGTTCCTTGAGCTAGGCCTGCAGTAATATAAACCTCCCTCTGCCGTGGTTGGTGTGGCTCAGTGGACTGAATGCCCACCTGCAAATCGTAAGGCTGCTGCTTCGATTCCCAGTCAGGACACATGCCTGCCTGGGTTGTGGGCCAGGTCCCCAGTTGGGGGTGTGTGAGGGGCAACCAATCGATATATCTCTCGCACGTCAACCTTTCTCTTCCTCTTTCTAACTCCTATCCCTTCTAAAAGTAAATAAATAAAAATCTTTAAACATCCCTCCTCTTGCTGCTATGTTGTTTTGTCATTCTCCTTTATCGCTCGGGCACATTTGTGCGATGAGCAGGGAATCTTTTCTTGAGATATGGCTGTTCAAACTGTTGTTGAAACTTCAGGGTGGAAGACCAAGAGAATCTCTCACACAACCATTCCTCTGACCAGTACTTGAAATTAAACATGGAAAGTAATTTAGTTTTCCTTCTCTGGTACAAATTTTAAGTCTATTACCTTTTGTGTGTGTGTGTGTGTGTGTGAAACAAACATTTCTATATTGATCTAGGAGGGGTATAGCAGGATAAAATATAAGCAATACTTGTAGTTCCTATTGTCTAGTTTATAAGTCGTATCAGATTTGTGCCTTTGAAGACCTGCTAAAGAGCTGTTAAAGGGTTATAAGTTATGATTGAGTTTGCTATTGAGTCAGCATTTTGATTTTTAAAGTATAAGATATACCTCTTCAACTGTTCTTTCACATTTTAGAAAAATATACAGCAGCCTGAAGCAGAAGCAGAATTTTCAAAACTGGTGGGCACTTCATATGTAGTCTTAGCATATAGGTACCTGATTTGTGGCAGCACCAGAATTTTCTTCCAGGACTCTAGGCTTCTAAGTCCAGTAGTGTACTTTTGTCTAGAGCTTGCAAGTTGTGACATGGAGAAGTTTTTAAAAATTCTTTCACAGCATAATATAGGTGTAGTGAATAAAGCGAAGGCATGAGAAGATTATACAGGGTAAAACTTATGTAAAAGTATATATACTATATTGGTCTTATTATTACTGAACCTAAGTATTTCAAGATTTTAAAAAGGCATTTTTTTTTCTTCTCATTGACTAATATCAATGCAACTCAACTTCTTTCTTTTAAAAAAATCTCAGCCTTAGTCCAAGAAGCTCCCCTAGAACCATCAAACAATATTTTACTCCCGGTCAAGCGAAAGGTTCGATGTCAACAGACAAAGAAAGCACCTCTGCACAATTTAACTTACGGTAAAGTGCTTTTGGTTTTGTTTCTTAGTTTGTTATTTGACTGTATTGTTAAAAGTTCTAGATAATTATTTCCCCTGTGTAGGTAGTATGCTTTGACTGTGGATGAAAGGTTAAATCATAAAAGCCAGAGGCACTTAGAGAAAGACTGGGCAGGAGGGTGGAGTTTCCTAACCTGGAGACTTCTTTTTAATATAAACAGTTATAAATTGTCCCATTTCTCTCTTTTTAATTTCATATGATTCTTCTATAAATTTAGTTTGACTTTGTATTTTTTGCAGAACTTCCAGTTCTGAACCAAGAACATGAAAATATTTCAGCTGCAGGAGTCTCAAACAGGGCATTAACTAGAGCTCAGCTGGCGAAACAAATTCTTCTTTCAAAGGAGAATACAGCTGCAACCACCAAGTACAAAAAGGACACATTTGTTTTAGAAGGCCCTGATTCTGCCTGTGAAAAATCCCAAAATACTATTGTTGAGACCCTCAATACTAACTGTGTTTCTATCCAAAATGTCAGTCAATTAATGGTTTCTGATAATGAGGTAACAACAAAAGGAACTTCACAACCAGAAATTAAGGAAGGAAATGAGAAAACAATGCCCAAGGAGACCGATCTTCCAGGTTCCATAAACGACACATGTAAAATTGTGCTTGCAACCCCAAGAGTTCATGTAACAATACCTCGGAGATCAAAAAGATATGCTTCAAAGCTTCATCCTCCAAGCATATGTCAAACTACCACAGGTGGAGTTAAAAATAAGGTAGGAAAACCTTTAAGGCAGATGTGCATTTGTTTTTATTCCCATTCTTCAAGAGCTTGAGCTCTTATGCTCCCTCATTATTAACCGTAGCTTCGTTTTTGTGTTTTATTATTATTTAACATAGAGGCAGCGTGTCCTAGTGTAAAAAGCAGTGGTTTGGAAGTAAGTAGACGCAGGTGTTAAATCTTACCTTGCTCTATTACTAGTTGTATAGCCTTTAATAATATACTTACTCCCTTTGGGGATTAACACTAATTTTATTCCTGTTTATAATTATTTTACCTGATTTTTGCAGTACTATTAACAGAACAATAGAGAAAGGAATTACATATAGCATCTACAGATTTGAGAATTTTTTTCTGTGGTAAAGTAATTATAATGATCAATAAAAGACTTCAGACCATCAAACTGTGTTACATGGGACATTTTCTAAAGAAGCTGGACTGGAACAAGTTCAAGGAGAAAGATAGAGTGTAAAATTGTTAGAGATTTGCCCATTAATTTTTAAAAAGTTAATGGTGAGTTTTTCCTAAACAGAAGCCATAGTCTTTATATAATCCTCAATTTCTACCCAATAGCTCCTTGAAATATTAAATCATGTCATCCTCTGCTCAGAAGTCTCCAGTAACTTCTTATCTCAAGAGAAAACATTGCCCTGGCTGGTGTGGCTCAGTTGGTTTGAAGCATCTTCCCATAAACTGAAGGGTCATGGGTTTGATTACAGGTTGGGAACATGTCTCAGTTTCGAGTTCAGTGCTTGTTTGGTCAACTGATCGATCTCCTCTCTCTCTCTT
>PVJD01006230.1:8166-76066 GCA_004026545.1 Mormoops blainvillei
ACACTCAATTCCTGGGTTTTGAACTGTCTTGCGAAGCATCCACAGCTCTTCCTTCAAATATCCTCAAATACAAACGCCACCCTAGACAAGCTGGTAAAATCCGTTTCTCATGGGCTTGGCCCCCACACCCTTCTGCAGACCCATCCAGCTCTGTAATCAGTCATGTCAGAAGCCTGTTCCCCGATACCTGTGGGGAGATTCCAGAGCACAGGGTGTGAAGTCACATGGAGAGCTTTCAAAGGAAACAAATCTCTGTGATTTTAAGTCACTGACATCAGCATCTGAGCTCCCTTTGTGGCTAAATTAAAAACAATAGGCTATTCTGTGAGCTCCTGTCTATAAAAGCATAGCGCGAAAGTGGGATGGAGAACAGGACTAATGAACTCCTCACCTGGGTGGCATTTGGAAAACTTTCCGACTCTAAGTGTAGCAGACAAGCTCAGCAGCACCGATAAGCAGATGAGACAGCTGTGGCAGTGGTGAGCCGCAGACGCGCTCCCTACCTGCGCGGCATCAGCCACGCTGGGCCTCTGGGCCAAGGCACCCGGGCTTATGCTCACCTCTCAGTTCTGCAGCCACACTTGATTCGTTGATGGTTGGCTCAGGGGCCAGGGCTGGTAGTCTTTCGGCATGCCCCCTTACCACAAGTGTATTCATGGGATGTTCGCATTTTTAGATATAAATGAATGTGCTGTGAATACCCATACGTGCAGCCTCTACGCCAATTGCCTCAATACCCAAGGATCCTTCAAGTGCAAATGCAAGCAGGGATATAGAGGCAGCGGACTTCAGTGCTCTGGTAAGTAGCATTTGGTCATGGTATCTTAGCTATTCCAGATAAAGCCTTCTCTCCATGTGTCCTTCCTCTCTTCATCTGTACAGCACGCCGCGCCCCCGCCCCCACCCCGGTGTGGCTGTGCCTGCAGTGTTTGGAAATTTAACTCGACTTCAGCCCTGTCTTCTCTGCTAATCGAACCACATCTTCAACACTCCAATACTGAAGTAGTAGGCACTCAGTTTAAAGAACAGCAAGGGTTCTAGATATTTTTCTGGTCACAGCATGCTTTTGAATACTGCAATAAGATTTAAAGACAAATGACACTGAGCAAATGTACCTGTCAAAATAGGCTACAATATGGTGCAGTAACAAGAAGTCCTAGAAACGTCAGTGGCTTAGGACCACAAAAGTTTTTTAACCATGTGAATGAGGACTTTTTCCAGAATGTACAACCAAAACAAAGTATGATGAAGCTGATGTCACTTCATCTCTCATCCTCAAACCTGGGTTCACATTTTCAGTGTGTAGCAGAGAGGCCCGTGGGTCTTGCTTCTGAATCTCCTAATGCTTAGCTGGTCAAATCTCAAATTTATAAACCAAGCGTGTAACGATAGAATGTCACCACCATTAACAGCTACAACAATCATTTATTTCTCACTTGTGCTGTGTCTGAAGAGAGTTGTCAGACTATTTCTTCTCCATGTCACGGAGGGACCCAGACTGACAGAGGTCCCACCACCTTTTGCAGTAAGGGTTGTCATAGCAGGGAAAGAAGCACTCACAGTCACACACCAGCTCTTAATTAGTTCGGCTTGAAGTAGAGGCAAAAATCTATATAATCCTGTGTGTCCCAAAAGAGAAGGAAGCTAGAAATCATGACGAGCCCCTGGAAGGTCTCCAAAGGCAAGCCAGCAATGCTGTCACTCCCCTGGCAAACAGCGTCTCACAGTGTTTAAAGCCATCCAGGTTTTTCCCTCTGGTCATGTCCTTTTTAGCTCATCACGTGACTAGATTCGTTTTCTGCCCTGACCCTGCTCTCTCATGCAGCCCTTTAGCAGAGTTCCAGTAAGTATGGCTGCACATTGTACCTTGACCTGTGTCACAGCCTATGCCCCCATGTGGCCAATGCTCCTGGTGACACAACAGAGTGGCCACTCGGTGATGGCAAAGATAAACTGTCCATACCATGACAGGCACTAGGCAGCACACTGGTAATAGGGTCATCATATGCCAGTGGGCTGTGGCCGGGCACCGCGGAGCAGAGTGCATACAAAGGAATGTGATCAAAGAAAGTGAGTGTGGAATCAAATTCTATGAAGAGATGCCTAAACAACTGGGCAGCCCTTAATCAAGAAGAATAAAAACATTGTGGAAAAGCATAAATTCTGCCCAAAAAATATTTTAAGAATATGAAATAAAAATGGTTCCCCAAAGCAAACTAAGACCAATGGGTGGGCGTTACATTCTCTCTTAAAGACGACTGCCATTGTCTGAGAGTGGAACAGTAGGGACATTCCACTGTGCAGGGTCTCAGGCCTGGGGCTCTGGGAGGGATGCCCGACTTGGCTGGAAATGGGATTAAATGGCCACTCAGTCTCCAGCAACCCAATGTTGTGGTGTCTGTCCCTCTGTTAGATGTGCCCGTGATACCCTTCTGGAACTTTAGTCAAAGAAAGAAAGAGGGGTTGGCTGCCTGTGCAGGGCTGTGCATGGGTGAGTGGGGGGAGGGATGCCTTAACCTTGAGAGGCCCCTGGAGAGGAGACTGAGTACATCAGTTTCCACACTGGACCAGTGAGCGGTCGAGGGTACCTTCAGGCCACTGAATGTGGACACGTGCAGTCCAGTGTCACGTGTCTCATGCCCTGTGGTATCATGGCCAACAGCTTAGGCTCAGGAGCCAGGAAGGCCTGAATCTCAATCTGAGCTCCGCCCCATACTGGTTGTGACCTTACACAAGCTCGCAACCCTCTCTGAACTCAGTTTCCTCTTATCCAGAATGGGGCTCATGGTGGTCATGGGGTGGGTGCCTGTTCTGGGCTGGCCACAGTCCCTTGGATCTCCCTACTTTCAGCGAGGCAGTTGGACAGTTGCATGCATGTCCCTAGTCCCAGAGCAGTGGACGCTCTCTGCTCTGGGGCCTTCCGGCTTTCTCTAGAGGGCTGCTCAGCTCCCTGTAGATACAACCCAGAGTAAACACGCAGTGGGGCTAAAAGTCTGTGGATAAGGACCCAGCTTCCCCTTTGCAGGGTGGGACAGTTCTCGGGTGTGTTCTGTATTGAGTTCATTCGTTTTGCCAAAGTCCAGGCTCTACATTGCAATAGAGAAGAGGAGTTAGTAGAGTACCCTTACATGCCATCTATACCCAGAAGAAGGAGTACCCCAAGTGTAGATGTCTGTGGTTTTTTGCTGTTCCTACATATGTGAGTGTTAATAACACACTGTTAGATAATTTGACCTTAATTTGACAGCAGCTATACCTCATTGTAAGAATAGCACAACTTCGATATTACCTAACCTGGATAGTAGCAGTCAATTTAGGGAAGGGTACTTTCTCATTGATTTACCGGAAGCATGGCTTCTGGAGTCAAATTATCTCAGCTTCATTCCTGGCTCCCTGGCCTACTACCTGTGGACTGAAAACAAATTATTTAACTTTTCAATGCCTGCAAAATAGAGATAATAGTATTTTAGCCCTTACTACTGTTCGGACGATTACATGAAATAATGCATACATAATAAATAAGTGTCCATGTGAAGGGCTTAGCTCCAGCCCAGAATATAATAAATGCTCAATAGTCATGCACTAGTGGTAGGCGTAATAGTGGCATGGATTCTTTACGAAAGCTGAACAATTGCTCCCTTTGAGAAGCAGCTTCCTTAGTCATTAGAAACATGCTCCTGATTCAATTCAGTTTACATAGGGCGTATTGAAGGCCACAGGTATTGCTACAACCAGACCATTGCCGTTTTTTCCTTTCAGTTATTAGAAATATGGGAAGTTTGGAGGTATGGCCTGGAAATCTGTTTTTTAACTCAGTAAAAGATTTTCAAATTCTGATGATTAATTCTAAAAATAATAACAAACAGAGGTTGAGTATATTTTGGGCACTAATCTTGGTAACTGACATGTATTTGCTCATTTCAACCTCCCCCAAACCCTGTTCTTATCCCAACTGCATGAATGGGGAGACTGAGGCAAAGAGATGGAAAGCGTTGGTTGGAGGGCACATGACTGAAGATGTGGGAACTGGGAGTCAGATCCAGGGCCATGTGCTTAACACGGGATAGGTGTGCCCATGACCCATGGCTACTCCTCTGGGACAGAGATTGCATGTGGGCCCCTCCCCAACATACGCTCATTGCTAGCTTTTCTGCCATCCTTACCCTTCCTGTTTCCTGGATCTCAGAGCGTGGTACACTCCTCATCCACGATTAAGCCTCTCCTCCCAAGACTATGTCGGAAGCTCAGATGAGAGGAGCGTTGCTCCTGACAGATGATAAGAAATCACCTGGTGAACTAAACACGGGTCAATGAAAGTCAAAGCCATGTTCCTCCCGGGAAAGACATTCTCACATCATAGTGATCTTTTCTAAGTTAGGATTTTCGGGTAGATAGATGTTTTGGACAAAGTGAATATTTAGAGAAACCTCAAATCTTCCCCCAGAGAAAGTGCCAACTTCTTCATCTACAGAAGACTGGCTTGTGAATCTGAAAACCCTGGACTTCCCTGTTTTTGTGTCTGAGATCCCCCAATGTGTCACAGACCCTCCTACTATAACTTCCTCCCACATTTTTATATTCTCAAGAAGATGATGCAATAATCAAGAAATTTTAAAGAGAAAAAAATCAGTTATGTCAAATTTGAAACAGCAATACCCAGATAAAGCTAAATCTATCCATTCGTGGTCATGTGTATACATGGTTTTTTATCCTTGCCCCAGCTCTCTCTCTACATACTAAGGGAGTGAAATTGTTGACACCACAAAGGTTGTGTGGCTTGATTATTTTTTCAGTAGGAAAAATCAGAACTTCAAAGCAGAAACTGAAAGCATATGTTTAGGTTTGCTTGGTGTGGGTTGAAACCCTCTCCTCATTATTTATTAAAGGTCCTTAGTTTTATGTTACTGATTGCATAAAGGAAATTTCCAGGGAATGGGTGTTTCCTGTCAATTTTTCATGCTGGGTCCTGGGAAAAGATTCAAGGAACCCTGCACAGAATTACACAGTGGGGCCTCCAGGGGAAGGTCTATATCTGATCAGCACATTACAATCAAAACTCAGCATGCGACCTCTGGCAAAGAAGCTGAAATAGGCCATCTGAAGGTCAGAAAAATGAGTAATGGTGTGTTACTTGTATTAGTAGTGATTGGGTTTCGAACCTATAACTCCAGGCTGTCACATTGATAAATAACCAGGACATTTCATTGAAGAGGGAAACTGTAGCTCTTGTTATAACAGTCTTGGATTGATTTCCAAGTAAAAGCAATGTTTTAATTAAGAACATGTATATTGTTCAAAGCATTTGTTTTTCCTTTTCATTGCCCAAAATATTGTGGATGTCTCCCTGTTTATCTTTCTACCACTTTGGTACAGATTGAATTAGCCAAATGTTGGAGAAGGAATTGAGCAGGAGAAGAGATTAAAACATTGCCAAGAAAAATGTTATTTCCAGCTTCTTTTATAGTATTCTTTTCAGGGACTGAAATTGATGTCTACACCCTTATTTCACTTCCCTCTAAACTATATCCAAGTAGCAGAATTGAATAAATTGGTTCAAGTGTTATTAGACCCTTCCTTACTTAGTTTTAGCCTAGCATATGCCTAGATATTTTATAAAAGACAATATGTTTGATTTTAAAGGTCAGTGTTGTTAATTTTTAAAAAATTACTTTTTTTCCTCACCAGTTGGGTATTCTTAATTACCACGAGTAGATCCCCGGAGAGGGGGCATGCATCTTTGGATTCTAGATCTCAAGGAATTAGAACCAGTCTAAAGAAAAGAAACCCTTAACCCTAAAGCAGGAATAAACTTGTCATGGAACTATGACTGGAAGAAGGAGTCATTCATCTGCTTCACCCTCAAATCCTAGCTCTACCCCTGCGTATCTGAGTGACTTTGAGCAAGTCATTTAATGTGACCCGGTTACCTCACCTGTAAAACAAAGGTTTTGGGCTAAGTGACCTTTTTTCCTACCTCTGGAGTTCTTCTGCACTAATATCCCCGCCCCCCCCCACCAAGGGTCATTGATCCACTATGGGTATGAGGAATCAACCTAGACATGTGTTTTAAAAGCAATTTTATTTAGTGGTGAGAGATAGAAAATGAATGTAAAACAGTAAATGTAGAAGCCTCTTTATAAGTATTCAATAAATAAAATTATTTCACTTTAGATAGTAGTGGATAGAGATTAAGAAATCCAAAGTGGAGAGACAACAGGGAAGAAAAATTAGATAGATACACATTGAACCATAAACCACCATTTCCGTAGGTCACAAATGACCCATTCTCAACAATGTATATGGGTCGGCCAATGCTATGGCTGTAATCTCTGAACAGCAAATTTGGACAAACCTGTAGGGCTACCTGGACAGCACCATCTGTAGAGATTACATGTGTGAAAGCAGAAATATTAGAGGACCTGGGAAAATACGTCACCTTAGAACCTGTAGCCCAACTTGGTAGGAGCAGTTATTTCATCATCGCAGTCTCTGAAGCAAAACAAATGTCCCCTAAGGAAAGGTAATTAAGATACTACCATAACATTTATACTGCTTAAAGCAGATGCAGATACAGCTCTTCTGAAAATACCAAATGGTAGAGCCTCATGCGAGTTGACTCTGGAAGCATTCATTTCCTGCACTTTAACACTTTTTAAATACTCTGTTTCTCATGAGTTATCTGATTATCGGCCACAGTGGAACTTCTCGCCTGCTGTTGTTTGTTTTAGCGATCCCTGAAAAGTCTGGGAAGGAAGTCCTCAGAGCACCCGGTACCATCAAAGACAGAATCAAGAAGTTGCTCGCTCACAAAAACAGCATGAAAAAGAAGGTAAAAATAAAAAACATCATCACAGAACCTGCTGGAACTCCCACCCCTAAGGGTAATTTGTGGCCCTTCGACTCTGAAGACAGCGTTTCCAGAGATGGGAACCCAAATGGAAGAAACAAGGAGACTGAGGAGAGAAAGAAAGAGGGGCTGGGGGAAGAGAAAAGAGACGAGCCAGCCCTGAAGAACCACGTGGAGCAGGAGCAACGCCTTCGAGGAGATGTGTTTTGTGAGTATCATTTTTGTTATTGTATACGTTTCATGAAAAATGAACTGCGGTTTCCCTGCAAAATTCATGAACAAACGATGGTTTCACTCCTTAAGTAAAAGGGGTTCAACTTGAAGTCCTAAGAAGCAGGGTTCTCTATAAAGTCTGGAAACTAACATCTTCTGCAGATACGAAATCAAATGTGCTCCTCTGGGAAAGAAAGAGCACAGGTCCTTTCCCCTTACCTGGGGGAAGGGGCTCCTGTTTGATACAGACCCTCCCTCCACACTCCCAGCAAAGTCAGCCTGCTTGTCCCGCAAGCAAAGCTGTCTGTCTGGCTGCTCGGATCTCCAGCTGGTTCACCCCCCAAACCAGAGAGACCCTTACCAGCTGGATCCGCCAAACTCTACATTTTTCCTTCTTAAAGCTACCTTTTATAGGCCCGCTGAATGAAAGGAGAATTTCACCGTCATGCGGTTATGATTTAAAAAGCCAAAGTAGGCCATTGTAGGGAAGAAAATTCTATAGTAGAGCTTAAGCTTTGGTTTTCTCCATGAACTGGATAACCACGGGACCCACCATGAATAAGTCTCAGACCCTCCAGGCCGGGTTCTAACCCACTCTGAATCCCCCACCCTGAGGCTTTCCATTTCGTTCTCACCGGGCAGCTGTTGCTCCCTCTATATTTTGCCTTGTCTGTTCTGAGCTCAGTGGTTGTTGGATCTAACCACGTGAGAAGTAGATCCAGTAGTATCTACCCACCCATCCAAGCACTAGTGTGCTGATGACATATCATCTCCCCTAATAGAGAGTGAAAGTCTCACAAAAGTGTATGTCCAAAACCTGGTGAGAAGGGATGTGGTACTGGTGTAGATGCTTAGGTCAACTGGGGGAACCTTTGGGAAAAAGATGTTCTGGGTGAGGAAACTGGACCCAAGTGAGTGCCTTGCAAATGTTAGAATGTTAGAGTACAGTGCTCTAACATATGCCGTCGGTAGAATATGTGATAAAACCCTCTTTGCTCAGTCATTCATTCATACTTCTAAGCATGTGGAATTTTGGGGTAGCTCTGAACTGATAACGTCTTCTCTGTTAGCCCCTAAGGTGAATGAAGCAGGCGAATTTGGACTGGTTCTAGTCCAAAGAAAAGCTATAACATCTAGACTGGAACACAAAGGTAAATAACACTTCCTCCCAGGTACGTGCTCTCTCACGTAGTCCCATGTCATTTTCGCTTCTTCAAGGATGAGATTGATAAGTCAATGCCTCGTTCCTAAACACCCAAGGGAAAAATCCATACATTGTGACGCACGGCGCCAGTATGAAAATAGTAGGTCCTTACACAATTAATACCAATGATTACAATATAGTAAGCCTGTCTCCTCCACTCCCACTGGGCACCTAGAATGAAGCACGGAGGCAGATTGTATGTATGGAGGTAGGAGAATATGACTCATTTGCTTCAACTCTAACACCTGGGGGCCCACAATCTGAAAATCACCATGTACTAAAACCTGGCACCTTGAGTAAGGTGTCCTGGAGCACTCAGTCTCAACTAGAAGGCTCAGCTGGGCTCCCCAGATCTTCCACTTGCTGTGGCCTTGAGCAAGTCACGTAGACCTGTGATGCCTCATTGCTTTCACATGCCAAGTTGGAACGAGAGCAGCTCTCCTCGCTATCGTGCTGTGTCAGGTCGGGTTCCTCAGAAATGGTCCCTGAAACAAGAATTTGTGTGCAAGCGGTTTACGTGGGAGGTGAGCCCAGGAAACAGTGGTTTGGAGGAGAGAATTGAGATGGGGAAGACCAGGAGGTAGTAAAGGGTGCATTTTGAAGCAGGTTTCTTCTGTGGGTAGCTGGAGCTCGATCCTGCTGGGGAGGCCTGGGAGCCAGCGTAGGACATGTGGCTCAGAATTGTCCTACTGGAGGGGCAAGGGAGCTGCGGTATTTATACACCCACTCCTATCTGACATTGATTGAAGGCTACTCCCAGGGTGGTGTTAATTTCCTGGTGCTCCTGACCTTCCGTCAAAGCAGGGAAGGGCACCCCCAAGGCAACTGGATCTCCATCCTAATTGGACCTTCTGCAAGACGGGAGAGAACCTGGAGTTCAATCTGACCTAAGGTCTGTGTCCAATTCCAGCAATTCCTACCCAAAGGCAAGGAAATGGAGGTGTCTATCCAAGAATGAGGAGTCTCCTGGAGAAGTAGCACTCTCTGGCCAGATAGTACCTCCATGCAGACAGTTGTGGTGTTTGCAGGAGAAAGGCGCACACCTGTGACAGATATTGGTGTGACACCAATAGCCTCTGTTTCAGGGGTAACACGGATTAAATCGGAAAATATATTTGAAAGCACTTTGCAAACCATAAAGTGCTGTACAAATGAAACGTTGTGCTCAGGAGACCAAAACCTTGACTTTTCTCTCTTTAAGGAATAGTTAGCTTTATACTATTCCATTGTCCCAGTTTACATTCCTGGTCTCCTGCATGTTGGGGAAGGGAGGGATTTGGGAACAACCATGCCACCGCAGTTATAAACAAAGTAAAGCTCCAGCTGGTATAGTTCAGTAGATGGAGCGCCAGCCTGTGAAACAAAGGGTCGCCGGTTCGATTCCCCAGTCAGTGCACATGCCTGGGTTGTTGACCAGGTCCCCAGTAGGGGGCGCATGAGAGGAAACCACACATTGATGTTTCTCTCCTCTTTCTCCCTCCATTCCCCTCTCTCGAAAAATACATAAAATCTTTAAAAAAAAAGAATTCTCATCTCTTTAAAAAAAGAAAAGACAAGTGAAAAATGTATACTGCACCCTTTGTGGGCTGGTCACCTCAACTTCTCAAACTAGTAACAGCACTCTCTAAAGAATATTGAAGACTGGAAGCACGTAGTGCCTGGCATCTTTTAGTTTTAAAACTGGGGCTAGAAATAAAATATCTTCACAGGAATAGGGGGAAATAGAGGTTTAGAAGAAAGAAGAGTGAGGAAACAGCAGGGAAACAGTGTTTGTGCGGGCTGAGGGTGGGAGCCGGACAGACAGCCCTGTATTTCAGTCTGATTTAGAATACAGGTCCAAGCCTGGCACTCCATGTCTGTGGAACCTGGACCCATCACTTAGGATCCTCAGTTGCACTTTCCTGAAAATGGGTCTGATTATAGAATTTTTGCAACGATCAAATGATATAATGTATGCGGATATATTTTGCAAATTGTCATGTCGACAGCCAGGTGCCGCCATTTTTCTCTTTCACTTGCCATTCCTCTGTTCCTCAGCATGAGCTAACAAAACCCCAAGTCAGAGCCAGAGGCCAGCATTAGTTATAACCAGAAGCATCTCAGTCTTGCCACTTTCCCAGTTGTATTTTCTGTTATCTACATCAGGGATCAAAAGACTTTTTCCATAAAGGATCAGATAGTAAACATTTTAAGCATTTTGAGCCATATAGTCTCTGTTGTAACTACTCAACTCCGTCACTGTAACTCAAAAGCATCCATAGACAATATGTAAATGAATGGGTGTGGTAGGTTTCAATAAAACTTTATTTACAAAAACAAGCAGTGGGCCGGGATGTTGGTTTGCCCACCCCTGATCTATGTAAAAGTAACTCAAGGCACTGGTCCAAACTTGTAATGCTGGCCCAATAGTCCTTAACAGTTATTCTGATTTTGTTAAATTAACATTTGTTAAATAGAGCCCCAGAGCTCAACAAAAGAGAGCAAAAGAAATTGAGATAGAAAAGTTAGTACTGGTAGGTCCTGGAGGAAGTACATGGCCACACAGGGAGGTCAAGCAGGGTGCTTACACAGAAAGAGGCACATGTATTTATTACAGTCCATTTGTGGAGCACTTTGGGGTTCCCAAGCTAAGGCTGGATTGGTTGATTCAAACCAACAAGATCAGAGATTTGGTGAGCTCCACGAGGGTCTCACCTAAGGGGAAGGCCCTGGGCAGTAGGGGTGACTGTTTATCACTAGGGTTATTGGAAAAGTCACATCAAGAACTTACATTTACTTGTGACACTACAGGCTATAATCTAGGGCATACACTTGCTTGAAGGCTAGTATCAGTTTAAAGACCCCACAGGCTGCTTGGCCAAACAAAATGGAGACCGACGCAGCAACACCATGGAGTAGCTTGGCTAAACTCTCTATAGCAACTGAAAACATGGCCTTGCCTCCCAAAGCTCCAAATGTTAGACATTTTTCTAATGTTCTTAATGATTATGAAATGCACCCTTTCTCTTAGCAGATTTAAACATCTCAGTTGACTGCAGCTTCGACCATGGGGCCTGTGACTGGAAACAGGACGTAGAAGATGATTTTGACTGGAGTCCTGCTGATGGAGATAATGGTATTTAGGCTTCAGTATTTCACATTCGATGATATGGCTCAGGTAAAGAAAGCTGTCCAGCGATGGGAGGGCCATTGCTCCCGGAACTTTTAGGTCGAGGTTGTTCGTTGTGTTTGGAAACTGTTGGATCTTCCCAAGTCTCCCCAGATGAACAACTAACTTGATTCAGCATATTATATTCTCCTCCTCAACCCCTCTTTCAACCACCTACCCCCACAAGATGCTCCTTCCATCTTCACTCTTCTGCTGCTGAGAGAGACGCTGGCATTTGTATAAGATTTAAGAGTATTGGAGAAAAGGTAGAAAGAAGTTGTCCCTTTTTCCCAGTTAACCACCTATGGTGCCCTGTAGTTTTTTTATTTGTGTATTTGTTTGTTTGTTTGGGAGGGTGAGGAATAAATCTTGAAAGGATGTAGGACCTCTACCTAAACCTGGGATTTTAGTAGGAGTCACCCCACAGAGATCGAAATCATAAGGAGCCTCAAATCAGCCACCTGGACTGAACTCCTGGACTGAATGTTCCCTTCTGTTCCTTGAGGATTTCTTTCTTTCCACCTAACCTTGGACATTTCTCAGCCTCAGCTCCCACCTGCCTAGTTTCCACTGCCCACCTAAACACTCTTGGTGGGCCCTAGCTTTGCTTTTGGGCAGACTGTTTGGCTGGCAGATCTCATTTGGAGAATGCATTGAATCTCTGTCTCCTAAGGGTGATGATATAATTAGAGGCAATTGTTATACCTTCAGGGACTCCAGTTCCTTACCAAATTGTTTATTTGGGGGTGTCTAGGCTTACCCCTCCGTTAATAGACCCGTCTTCTAGGCCTTTCCTCTAGACTATTTCCTTCCTGAGGTTTTTTCTTTCAAGTCCTCACATGCAATCAGGAGACCTGGATTTGTCCTAACAAACATTCCTTTTAGAATTTGGGGTTCGGGTGGAGGGGATGCACCCACCATGGCAAGTTGTGTGAGCGGGAGCACCGCTACAGAATCAGAACAGGCGCAGGGCAAGTTTAACCAGTCCAGAGACAACCCATATTTCTCCTTCCTGACATCATGGAATCCCAGAATGTATGTCTACCAGAGCTGCCTCACATCGGGAGTCTGTGGGTTATTCCAGGATCTCGACTGCTCACACAGTCAGCAATACCTTAAATTGGCATTTCCATCAGTGGGAAATCCTCTATTTACCAACGCCTGATTCACAAAAGACCCTGGGGTTTGCGTCACCCAAATCATACTTCCTTCCCTTCTGCCCCTCCATCTCTAGGTGGCCTTGTCTTTGCCTACAGAGTTAAACAGAAAAAGAACCATGGGGTGAATCCATGTCATTAAAAGGATAGAATCTCAAGGATGGATTAAAGTGGGTTTTAGCTGGGAAACAAAGGGAAACCCGCCACAGTGGGTCATAGAAGAGAGACTATAGCTGGTAGAGTTACTGGATAAAGCACAGGGTGCCTAAATTTCAGATAAGCAATGAACACTTTTTCATATCTCTCAGGAATGTTGTTTATCTGAAATTCAAACTCCACTGGGCATCCTGTATTTTTATTAGCTAAATCTGACAACCTTACTAGCTGGCTAAGAAGACCAGACAGTCTCTGAGTCTGGAGAAAACTAAGGCCATTTCAGTCTGGGCTCTCAAGTGTCTCTAGGAATTGCAGTAACAGAAGACTCCACCCCACCCCAGTGGCTTCCTCCCAGCTTCTACAGGAATCCCTCTTTCTTACCAACTTCTTCAGACGCCACTCAGTGAGACTTTTTGCCCAAGTTCATCAAAGCCACAGTCAGGAGATTGGAGATAAACAAACATCTACTACCACTGATTAAAAGATACTTAGAATATGGACACTTAGAAATAGATGTGTTCCTCTCATCTTAAATCAGAAGTCGAAATGATATGTTACACATGGTGGTTGAGCTCCATGAAACCCGTAGTATAAATTCGGGTATGTTTTGGATTACGTACCATACCACAGACCCACCTAAAGAGCTGACGGTCATGCGTAGCATTGACTAAGTGGGAAAATGCATTCTGAGGTTCAAAAAACCAAGGTGGAAAGTTCTGGAGCATAAATTTTCCATCAGTTGCAAATTACCTACAGTGCTAAGGGATCATTTAATCTGATTCTTACCCCACATCTGCTCTTGCCAAGCTTTGTGAATGTGGACAAGTTCCTCTGACCCTCAGTTGCCTTTTCGATACAAAAAAAGTATTTCACCTCCATGATTCCCTGAAGTCGATTTTAGCATAAACATTTTGTTCCTATGTTTGAAATGAAAAGGACTTCAGCTTTCCCTATAGGAGACTACCATTCTTATTTTATACACTATAGCCAAACCCTTTACAGTGGCCTCATTAACTATGCATCTTTCTTCTCTTAAAGCTGTTGGCTACTATATGGCAGTCCCAGCCCTGGCAGGCCATGCAAAGGACATTGGCCGATTGAAACTTCTCCTCCCTGACCTGCAGCCCCAAAGCCACTTCTGTTTGCTCTTTCATTACTGGCTGGATGGAGATGAAGTAGGGAAACTTCGGGTGTTTGTGAAAAGCAGAAACAGCCCTCTGGCATGGGAGGACACCAAGAGTGAGGATGAAAGGTGGAAGACCGGGAAAATTCAGTTACATCAAGGGACTGACACTACCAAAAGCGTAAGTGGAGAAACAGTATTATACTAGACATTGACAGCTTTTTTCAATGATTTAACGAACGAAACACTGACTGAAGTACACAGGTGCTGGGACTGCAAAGGTGAATAAGGCATTTCCCCTATACTTAAAAGAGCTTATAACCTGGAACGAAATAGGCAAGGCAATTAATCAGCACAGCTAACGATCATATGTGTCAAATGCACACATACTGTGTTGTGTGGGAACGATCTGTTTGTGTGTCAAGCTCCTCTCAACAGCTTCCTTTCAAAGCAGGCTGTGAATTCCTTAATACATAAAGGAACCATTTCTCAGTCTTTCTATGCCCAGTACTTATCACAACAAGTGAAAACTAGAAGGTCACTTTTTAAATGTTTTTTGAACTGAACTGAGACAGTGGCTCTTGTCTGGAGGTCCCATAACCACCCTCACATTCCGTGATGCCATAGAAGGACTCAAAGAACTCAGAAAAACTTTTACATTCATGATTACAGTTTGCCATGGCAAAAGAATATAGACCGAGGACAGAGTCTGGGAGAGACTGGGCACAAACTTGTAGTTGTCTTCTACCAGTAGAGCCATATAGAGAGCTCGCTCTTAATTCTCTCAGCAATGATGCGTGACAATGTGCACAAAGTCCCACCCACTAGGGACATTCACCTAAGCCCTGGTGCTCTGAGTTTTTTGTTGGGGGTCGGCCTGCCTGCATGACTGACCTTACTTACTCAGTTTCTAGCTTCTCCAGAGGTCACGCTGATGCTTGTAAGACTCATGGCCCCACTGTAAATCACATTAATTACCTGACATGGCCAAAGATACTCTTAGGAGGTAGAATATGGCAAAGACTTAGAGGTGACCTCCCAGGAGCCCAAGACCGCTCCGCCTTCTATGGACATTGTCTACTCAAGGAGGTTCAGCTTGTGGGGACCAACATCAGGAAGGGAATTGTTTTATGGAAAAGTCTGCTTTCAATTGTTATATCCCAAATCCCCTTTATAAAAGACAACATAAGAAGTCTGCCTAATATTTTTGTACCAGGATAAGGAAAAATGCAGTTAAATACCAACATAAATTAGGATGGCAATTAGTTATCCCGACATTTGTTTTTAGTTGTCCAAGGTTATCAGTCAGGGATTTCAGTGATGGAGACGCTGCCATATCCCAAGATTTAGACTTGCCCACCCTCGTTATCCCACCTAGTGCAGCTGCTATGAGAGGTCTCCTTTTTGGCTCACTGCTTTTTAAAGCTATCCTGAAGGACGTCTTCCTAAAAGCAGTTCCTTCCTGAGAAGAGACTAGGGGAGGAAGAAATTTCTATACCCAGTTGAGCTATCACTTGCTGCTTGGTGATAACTTGTCTCCAGCAGTTCTCAAGAAAATGAATCTTGGTAGCATGGGGACTCCCTCATGCTACTTGGTCGCATGAAGACCCCGTTCGTTCCTCTGAGCCTTCGCTCTCTGTCTTTGGAGTTTTTGGGAAATTAGGACAGTGATGACAGCGAGCCTAAAACCACTTCACCTCTGCTTCCTTGAAAATTTGCCATGATTATTTGTGAAGCAGGAAAGAGGTGGTGTGGGGGACGGTGGATTGTCTCCTGGGGGTGTTGTTTTGGGCATCATTCATAAAGGGTCTTTCTCTACAAGGTCAATTTGCTGTAAGTTGGGGTTTATTTTTTTAAAAGTTTAGAGAACACAAAGGGAACTCACGTTATTGGGAAAAAAGCAAAGATTCATAATCATTCCACAGCAACATCCGTGCTTCCATGTTTTGCATTTTACCTTCCACAGGAATACGTATTTGAATCTATTTGGACCCAGAGTTCAAACACAGTACATGTTGTTGTTGAATTCATTTTGGTGGCATTACATGTGTGTGTCATTTTAAAGAAGAATAACGTGTTCCACATTAAATAGTCTTCTTTCTAAAATTTTTGATCCAGGGTGATTTTAATCATGTTTGAATCAGGCTAGTTTTGCCGTCCTCTAAGTCTGCTTATCTCTGATAGTGAGAATTAAAGAATTAAAGAGCACACTAGGCATATTACCCTATTTATTGCTTCTCCTTATAATAATGGTATTTAGTGGTAAATAAATGGTATTTAATAGGCACATCATAAATTGTAACTATTATTATTTTCATAATTAGTGAATTAAAAATATTTTGGTGTCTTCTGATTGTAAAACTAACATGAACTATTTTTTAAAACATTACAAAATTGAAGAAAGTTATAAACATTCAGCAAAAATTTATTTTAATAATATTTCTTTGAAAATACTTGCAGGCGAATGAGTGAATATAAAATAGTCACTGTATAGCCTTAATTTTGTTAAATAAATGAGTCACCCCTGTCATTTTGTCTCCAATTTGAAGATAAGTTGTTTTTTTTCATATTCATCTTCTGTTCTTTGTACAGTAGAAATTTCTAAAATATAAAAAAGTTTGCTTCTCTCTTGATTATTAATAAATGCCTTAGATAAAAGTAATTATAGCCTATCATGAAACATTTCTCAATATATGAAAACAATGACATGCCAGATAATTTCTGAATATGTGAGTCAATATTTTAAGAAAAATAACTATATTATTACAAGCTACCATAATCTGAATATACCAAAATAATTCCCTTTCAACTCTACAGTTCTGCATTAGATGTTCACAGGGAATATGAAGTGTCTTTTAGCCAGTTATTTTTTAAGAAAACCATATTCTTTTATTTTTGCTTTGTTTTTGAAGTAGGAATTCAAAAATGTCTTCTTAAACCTTACCCTCTTCAGCTTTACAGGAGTTTCCAGGTCCTTTTAGGTGTTACACCAACCCTGTTTTCTCTGAACATAACTCACTGAGCACAGATAGCTGTCATCTAGGGAAACAATATATTACCACTGTTCAAGGTCAAAGCCTGTTTTTGTGCAGTAGGGACATGTGAGTTTAGTCCTCTTTAATAGTGGTTAAATAGTCTGATTATATCATTGTTTTGAATATTTTGAAGTAATTTTTTATTCCCTCTTCATTATTAGATCATTTTTGAAGCAGAACGTGGCAAGGGCAAAACTGGAGAGATTGCAGTAGACGGTGTCGTGCTGGTGTCCGGCTTATGTCCAGGCAGCCTTTTATCCGTGGATGCTTGAATGTTATTGTTGTCTTTTGTATCTTTATATTTGACTTTTAATGTCAGTTCTCTCTTTTTTGATATCACATCATAGACGCCCCTCCATTTTAAAAATACAAACTGAAAAATTGCAATGTTCCAACAGAAACATGGTTGTATGACTCCTTTCTTGAATAGATGCATCAATATTTGCTTTACATTCATTTCTGAATTGATAAAATGTGAAAATGTCAGTTTAGCTTCCCCCAGTATATCTGAAATGTCTATATGAGTTAATGAACCTCTCTATACAACATTTCTAGAATTACAAAAAAACAAAACAAAACAGAGAAATGTTTAACTGTGTGGCTTTCATGGCACATCTTAGAAACTATGGCATCACAGATAGGCTTTTACACAGTGGCTTAGCCAGATCTTTTATAGCCAAACTTGTATATTTAAATTGTGTGAAATAATAATATCCAAATAATCACCTTGTGTCCTGGTTTAAGTTTTTTTTTTAAGTAAGAAAATGTGATTGTTTGCTTTTATGTTTAGTTATATGTATGATTATTTGCTTTGCTAGAAAATGTGGTTTCTATTCTTTCTCTGTGGAAATGCTTTATATTCTTAAAAATCCTTAAAATTACTGTGTATTATGGGAACACATGACTGCTTTATTAGGCCTCATAACTGCAATGCAAATTGGCATAAGTTGTTGAATTCAAGGCCTCAGAGAAGCAAGTAGCAGGACTCAAAAGAAAGATGGATGCCTTCTTTTCTATTTTTCTGTTCTTCCAAATCCAAGAACAGTTTTGCATGGTAATAAATCCTGAGTGAATTTTCTGAGGATGAAAGGATATTGTGCTTTAAGATTCTGAGTCACAAATGGCTCCCAGATAGCTCCCGAATAGAAGGTTCTCTAGATATTGGTTTACTCTCCCCTATAGCAGTGAAGGCATTGGGCCGCAGGAAGAAGGAGAGAGAGAAGGTGGTCCACTGATTCATCTTTAAAATTTGTGGTCTCACCGTTAAAGTTTTATTATACTGAAACTCTTGGGGGGGGCAGGGAAACACACTGTTTTTCTTTAGTGTGAAATAATTTTGGCACACAGGGTGTAAACAGGACCGTAGCTATATCTGTTGGATAACTAGTAGTTACAGAAACCCCCCAAATAGTGTTTCTAGTGAGATCAGTTGAAGACCTGCCCGGCTACGTCAAATCGGCCCACAGAATTGTAAGAGAAAATAAAATGGTTGTTTTAAAACATTAAAACTTGGGGTGGTTTGTTACATAGCAAAAGCTAACCAATACATGCAGTTTTGAATACTGTGGTAGAATCTGAAGAAGACTTTCCCTTCTGGACAGAAAATGAATGCATGAAGCTGAGCTAAGTTGAACTGAGTATTTCCTGTTTCTCTAATACCTGTAGCAGAGGCTTCTAGCTACCTACCCAAAATCCATTCTCATCCTTTCCCTTACGAATATAACCACATATAAATATATTTGGGGGGTTAGGGGGCAATGTGCTCAACTAAAGGATTGCATTTCTTAAAATTTCTTTCAGTTGGAGGAGGCCGCTGAAGCATAGGTGGAGCTTCCGGGAAGGATCATTACAGAGGGCTCTCCGCTGGCGGCCCACTTTTGCCAAATCCCTTCCTCCTTCTTCTGGCCCGCAATGTGGTTGTGAAGGCAGGCTCCCTACGCACTACCCTGTAATCAATCACGGGGGCAAGGAGCGCACTCTATGAAGGGGTGCATAGCTGGAGGGGCCTGGGTCACTGATGACCTTCTGGCATCCCTACCCCTGTCCCAGAGTGGCCACTGCTCGATATTTTATGAAGTGAAGGAGACATAAATCCTTTCTTCGCCTGCCTAGGATTTCAAACAGAGCACAATCCAGACTCAGGTGACCACTCTCCGATTCCTGGGGGCTGCTTCTGCCATTTCCACCATAATAGCATATACTCTTGGGAACTACCTTCTTAGACCCGCAAATGTCAACAGATCGTTTTAAATCCCATCGACAGCCTCTAGCATCATGGAGCTCTAGCCTGCACCAGCACCAAGTCATACTCTGCTTCCTTTGAGGAAATCTAAGGCCAGCTGATTCAGCCACGACTCTTGTATCTGTTGACCCTGGCCAGCATCCAGTGTGCAAAGCCCCCAGGTCCTCCATCCATCCTCTCCCACTCACACATCCCCACACTGTTAATGGGCTTCCTCTGCGGGACCCTAACTCCCTCTGTTTCTGCCCCTCCCCCATCACAAATACTCCATGGTCTGGTAAACAAACTCTGCTTCATCTCAATGCCCACCAATGATGTCTTCCTCCATCTTTCAACCTTAGCTGAACAGAGCATTTTCCCAGAGCTTCCTCTACCCCTGCAGCCTTATCAAATGACTGCCACTCATTCTGTCATACTGCACACATGTCAGCATCTGGAGTTGAAGGCAACATCTTTTGTGCCCTACTCTTGTTTACAGTCTCTTATTTCTCAACTACCATGTAAAAGCCATTGTTCATTGGAGGTACCATTAATTAGCTCTACAGCCCTGTGTCCCTCCGTTGTCATTAACCAATCTGTGCAAATGACATCTATGCAAATGATTCATCCAGTATCTTGGCCTCAGAGTCCTTTGACCTTCTCTCTTCTAGTTACCATCACCTCCTCCCTGTCACTGACCTTTTATAAAACCTTTTTCCTCATGAGACCAAGCTGCGATCACACAGCTCTCCGATGATGGTGAGACACTTTCCACTTGCAGCATTCATTTTTCAGGCCCTTTCTCAGAGTTCCAGCAGTGCCCCCTTGCGGCAGCTTGTGTGCAAATGTGCATGGCTGCCACCAGGCAAACAGCTAAACGGACTGTCTTCAGCATCTGCTGCTCCTCGCTTTGCTCCATTTCTCCCTTCCCTGGTGTCCTGTGAACGAAATCATGCTTCTTTCAATTCAGTGACCCCTGAGATCTTGGAGAACCCAATCTTGCAGAACTTCCATTCTTTCCTGTGAGTGCTTACTGGTCCTATGTGACAAGTGAAGGGATGCTACCCTTTATAAGGTAAGTCAGGTGTCGGGAGAAAACAGCTGAAAGTGTAACCTTGCCTAACTAATATTTTCTGCTTTATAATAGCAGCTTCCAACACCTTCATATAAAGCAATGAGTAAGGAGGCAATTTCAGCACCATGGTAAAATCAGGGACTCTTCTCATGGCCCTCAAATCTCACAGCTACGTTAAGAAGGGGGCTGTGTCTGTTGGTGTTCACTGGTAGCAAGCAACAGAACAGATCTCAGCTAACTCATGTCAATGGGAGGTTGCAGTAAAGAAGCAGAATTGTGTAGGCAGGTGAAAAGACCAGTGCTCTGGCCTTGGGAGTGAGCTGCAGGGCTAGAAACAGAGGTAAGAAAAAAAGAGCCATTGCTCATCAGGTGCCACCATTACCAGAATGATCTCACCATGTTAGTCTCCGCATTACTCTCCTCAAAATTAACCTTCTGGGGAGGGGTGTGCAATCAGACCAGGCTGAGTCATGTGACTGCCCCCTAGCTACAGCAGGTCAGGCTGCCTAATTAAGTATTCAGAAAGTGGGCTAAAAGCTGTGGGCCCAAAGTCTACCATGTGGACCCTATCACGTAATAGCTTGGATGAGTACATGTAGCTGCTCCAGTCAACATACCAACCAAAATGACTTACTCTTGTCGTGACGAAGGACTTGATGTTTTCATTCTCTTCAGCAACTAGAAACCTAGGTGGAGTTTGGGTCAGGTTTGAAATGGAGAACAATTAGTGAAAATTATTATATGAGCCAAATGATGCTGCGAGTACAAGGCATTAGGTTGTTATGGGGTGTGGGGAATGAGGCCAAAATGGAAAATACTTGGGCACCGTGAATCAGAATGGCGCACTCTGGCCAAATGTGTGTTCCCCTGAAGACTTGGAAGACCTGGAATGAACATGGTTATCCTTTCCATTGTCATTTTGAGGAATGGTCCCTGCTGGTAGCACACCCTGGTTATATCAGGAAAGGAGGGCTGTGGATGGTGTGTACAGAGTCAACCCATGAGAATGAGCCTTGCAGCTACATGGTGCAAGAACAATAGACAAGGAAGCAGCACAACCAGTGATTTTTAGCCCAGTGCTTATGTCTTGCTATCCCGATGGACTGCTGTTACAAAATGACCTCCCTTTAAAAGAAAAACCTGGGAAGCAAAATGAAGTGAGGCTTTTCATGGAGCACTGCACATATCAGCATCGCTGGCAGACTGTCCCCCTCCCAGTAACACGCCACCCAACCAAGTGGAGTTCCAGTGATGGGCTTTAGCTCAGATTTCTTAACAGCAGTACCCACGGCAATTGAGTAGGGAGGTCTTTGAGCAGAGGTACCAACCTCTCATCCCATTTCCTTTTGTACTTTTTCTTTTTCTAAATTACATTTTATCAGTTTTGCTATTAACAGTTGTCCTGATTTTTCTCCCTCCCCTCACCCCCCACTTCCTCAGGCAGTCCCCCCACCACTGTTCATGTCCACGGGTCATGCATATAAGTTCTTTGGCTACTGCATTTCCTGTACTTTACGTCCCCATGGCTACTCTGCAACTACCTATTTTCACTTCTTAATTCCCTCACCTCTTCACCCATTCCCCCACAACCCCCTCCCATCTGGCAACCATCAAAACCTTCTCTGTATCCATGATTCTGTCCCTGTTCTTATTTGCTTAGTTTGTCTTTTAGATTCAATTGTTGATAGATATATATTTATTGCTACTTTCTTTATTGTTCATAGTTTTGATCTTCTTTTTCTTAAATAAGTCCCTTTAATATTTCATATAATAATCGTTTGGTGGTGATGAACTCCTTAGTTTTTTCTTGCCTGGGAAGCTGTTTTTTAAAAGATTTTATTTATTTATTTTTAGAGAGAGGGAAAGGAGGGAGAAGGAGAGGGAGAGAAACATCAATGTGTGGTTGCCTCTCGTGTGCTCCCAACGAGAGACCTGGCCCACAACCCAGGCATATACCCTGACTGGGAATCAAACTGGTGAGCCTTTGGTTTGTAGGCTGGTGCTCATTCCACTGAGCCACACCAGCCAGGGCACTGTCTGGAAAGCTCTATCTGCCCTTCAATTCTAAATGATGGCTTTGCTAGTGAGAGCAATCTTGGCTGTAGGTCCCTGCTTTTCATGACTTTGAATATTTCTTGCCAATCCCTTCTAGCCTGCAAAGTTTCTTTTGAGAAATCATCTGACAGTCTTATGGGTACTCCTGTGTAGGTAACTAACTGCTTGTCTTCCTGCTTTTAAGATTCTCTTTTTGTGTTTAACGTTTGGCATTTTAATTATGATGTGTCTTGGAGTGGGCCTCTTTGCATTCATCTTGTTTGGGACTCTCTGTGCTTCTTGGAATTGCATATCTTTTTCCTTCACCAAATTAGGGAAGTTTTCTTTCATTATTTCTTTCACATAGATTTCTAATTACTTGCTTTTTCTCTTCTCCTTCTGGCACCCCTATGATGTGAATGTTGGACCTCTTGGAGTTGTCCCAGAGGCTACTTATACTGTCCTCCTTTTTTGGATTCTTTTTTCTTCTTGTTGTTCTGATTGTTTGTTTTTTGCTTCCTTATGTTCCAAATCATTGATTTGATTCTTGGCTTCATCAAATATGAAGGCTTGGCTTTCCCTTTATAGGGAAACTGTGGTTTCCCTATAAATTGTTCTTTATTTCCATTAGTGTATCCTTTATTTCTGACTGGGTCTTTTTTTATGCTGCTGAGGTCCTCACTGAGTTCCTCCAACATCCTTATAACCAGTGTTTTGAACTCTGCATCTGATAGATTGCTTATCTCCATTTCATTTAGCTCTTTTTCTGGAGTTTTGATTTGTTCTTTCATTTGGGCCATGTTCCTTTGCCTCCTCATTTTGGCAGCCTCCCTGTGTTTGTTTCCATGTATTAGGTAGAACTACTTTGATTCCATGTCTTGGTAGTGTGGCCTAATGTAGTGAGTGTCCTATAGGGTCCAGTGGCACAGCTTTCCCTATCACCCAACCTGGGTACTCGAGGTGTGTCCTTCATGTAGGCTGAGAACACCCTCCTCTTGTAATTGAGGCTTGGTTGCTGTTGGCAGGTCAATGGGAGGGAGTTACCCAGGCCACTCAACTGCAAGGACTGGTTGTGACCACTGACCCCCACCCACTGCCCTCCATGGAGGATCAGCTATACAGGAACAGGGTGTTGGTGCTCTGACGTGGTCTATGGCTGTCCACTGGGTGTGCCAGCCCTGGGGTTTCCCAGGTGGTGCAGGCCAAAGTCAGCCCCAACCTGTGTTTTGCCCAGGACCACCCTGCCTGAGCTATAAAGCAATCTGAGATGGCTGCTACTTGTGCTGGGCTTGGAGATTCCCACACGAAGCCAAGCTGTGAATCTAGGCTGGCTGTGGCTAGTGCCAGGCCTGGGGTGGGGGCTCACTGAAGACAGCTGTTGCTTGTTTAAGAGGGTGTAAGAAGTTCTGAAGCATGAGCCAAGATCAGCCATTTATATGGAAAAGCAGCTTGGGTGGGCCAATAAATTGGGAGGGGCGGAGTCTCAAGGGATCTCCCAGGTTGGGCAAACAGTGTTAGGTTGATGGCGTCTCAGATATGGCACCAGCTTGCCAGCTCTGTGGCTCTGTGAGGGGGAGGGCTCAGATAGGGGACAATGGCCTCTGCTAGCCTTGATGGTAGACACCTCTGTTCCTTCCTTTATGCCCTGGTGCTTTTCAAGCTTCTACCCCGGTGTTGAAGCTCAGAGGGAGTGAGTCTGAGTAGGTGAGTCCATGTGTGGGTTCTTTCAGCGGAACTGCTTGCGGCTCCAGCAGTTTCTTCCACTGGCTCAATCCCCACTGGTTTTTTCCACCAGAAGTTGTAGGGACTTATCTTCCTGGCACTGGAACCCTGGGCTGGGGGGCCTGGTGTGGGGATGGGACATCTCGCTTCCAAGATGTCCCTCCCGAGTTTTTGGGTGAGGGACCAGCCCATTCTGCGGCTGCTCCCCTCCTACCGGTCTGGATGGATGTGGTTTCTTTAATTCCTTTGTTGTCAGATTTCCATTCAACTTGATTTTTGATAGTTCTGAGTGATGGTTGTTCTATATTTTAGTTACAGTTTTGATGTGGTTGTGGGAGGAGGTGAGCCATGTCTGCCTATGCTGCCATCTTGACCAGAAGTCTGTACTTTTTCTATATATTTTTAAATTAAATGGAATTTTGAAGCCTCCCCACTGACCAAATAGTATAAACATTGTTTCACTGTCTCCAAATTTTCCATCCTATGATCTGCACCAAGAAGTGATTAAAAAGCCAGACTTGCTCGTCCTTCATTACTTTGCTAATCCGTTGCCATAAATCTGTGGTAGAATAACTCACATTCTAGAGAAATGACAAAATGGACTAATGGTGCTGGAAAGAACAAGAGCTATGAAAATGACCTAAATATTGTTACTACAGGTAACAATATTTACCTGTAATTTTTACAGGGACAGAGTGTGTTAAATGGGACTCTTTCTGACTTGGAGTTTTGCCCCAGGCCCCAACCCAGCACGCATTGTTAACTACCCACTGATTCTAAAGAGACGTGCTAGACCATCTACAGAGGGCTAAGTGGAGAGCCCAGTTACTGCCATCCATGGTCCCTCACCCCTCTTCAGCTTATGTAAAAGAGAAGGCAAGAGTGAAAGAGGTCTGTTAGAATTCTGGAAGCTTCTCCCCACCTTCCAGGCAAGTGGAGGGGGCTTTGAGAGAACCACTCAGAGAGATTGACAGGTTCCCCTGTCATGAAAGGGTACAAGAAATGGTGCATGACTCTTCCAAAAAACTCAACAGATGAGAAGCCAGCTGAGGCTGCCTAAGACTACCTGTGACAATGAAGAGAGTGGCCACAGAGGCAGCAGCCTTTGCTTCCAGGGATTAGTTGCGGGGGGGAACTGCTGGGGTTTTTCCGTGGGCTAAGTGCATATCAAGCAAGTAGCTTGGCTTAGGTTGTTTTTGAAGGACCCTGCCATTGAGGCCTGTCTGCAGGTGAGGTGACCAAACAGATAAAGGCTGGGTGAGTCATGCTGCCAACAGCAGGAGCCAGAGGCCAACTAGACACTGTGTCATCTGAACCAGAGAATGGGTGATAAAGGGCCCGCAGTGGGGTGGGGGCTCCAAAAAATCCCAAAAATGAGCCCATAGAAAGAAGAAAAGAGGCAGTCTTTGGACGTTAGCACACAGAGAGTTCCGAGACTAGGTAACAATATTAGTCATGCTAGTTTTCTGCGGTTGCCATAACTGGGTAGCTTAAAGAACGGAAATCCATTCTCTCACAGCTTGGGAGCCAGAAGTCCAGCTTCAAGGGGTTGGCAGGAGCGCAGTTCCCCCAAAAGCTCTAGGAGGAAATCCCTCTTCGCTTCTTCCAGTTCTGCTGGCTCCAGGAGTTCCTTGGCTTGTGACTGCCTAACTCCAATGTCCATCTTTGTCTTCACTTGGCCTTCTCTGTCCTCCATGTTTCTTCCTTTTCCGTCTCTTATAAGGACAGTTGTCATTGAATTTAGAGCTCACCTGTGTAGTCCAGGATGATCTCATCTTGAGATCTTCAACTTAATTATATCTTCAAAGACCCTCCCCCCCTCCTTTTTTTTTCCAAAATAAGATCATATTCACAGGTTGTGAGGGTTAGGAAGTATTTATATCTTTTGGGAGGGGTGACCACCATTCAACCTACAACACTAATCAAATAAGACATTTTATCACTCCTTCCTCCTCCTGCCCTTACCCGGGAGAGGCCAGAAAATAGTAGAATAAGCTAAAAGGGGTGCAATAAGGTGAATGAAGAAACTAATCCACATGCCTTTCCCTTTGCTTTTCCACAGAGTTACAAACCACACCTGAGCTGAGGGAGGGCTGGAGCTTTGAATTGGATGAGTAACTGAGAATTTTATATTAGATTAGAATGGATTTTTTAAAAAAAGATTTCATTTATTTACCTTTTAGAGAGAGGGGAAGGGAGGGAGGAAGAGGGCGAGAGAAACATCAACATGGGAGAGATATATTGATTGGTTGCCTCTCGCAGGTACCCCAGCTAGGGACCTGACCCACAACCCAGACATGTGCCCTGACTTGGAATTGAACCAGTGGCCTTTTGGTTTATAGGCCGGCACTCAGTCCACTGAGCCACACCAGCCAGGGCAGAATGGACTTTTTAACAGCCTAAAAAATAAAATGATTTCTTTATACCTGAGAGTAATTGGAAAAGCTGCGGGGTTTGCCCAGGCCTCAGGCTCCAGCCCTGGAGGAGCCATTGGCAGGGGAGAGACATCACAGCGTGTTTGAAGGCAATGGGGAGAAAAAAATGAGTTTCTTCTTACATACACCCTACGGGGCCCAACTTGTTCAATAAATTAGATTTACAGATGTCTCACTTTGTTACTGTGACAGAAACAATCTTATAGCAATAAACTTCTGAAACTAGTCTATTAGGTTACATCCAGAATGAACCTGCAGTATTTCTACAGTTTCGTCACTGCTGGTTTTTTTTGTTTGTTTGTTAGCTTTTTTTTTTTTTTTATTAAACTAATTACAGCTTTAGCCTTGGTCTTATCTTCCCTCTTTCTGGGTATGGTTTATTACACTGCCGATTCATAGAATCATCCTGCCTCCTGACAGCATCCAATCCAGAGCAAAGTGCTGCTTCCTCGAACCTTTCCCCAAGTTATCTTGCAGGAGGGGATCAACAAAGAAGGTTGCCACATTCTCTAGTTTCACCATCACTTTGGTTGTATTGGTCCCTTGCAGGAAAAGATGCGCGTAGGCGATCAGTGCGGGATGCACATGGCTACTTAATGAATGTCGACCGCTTTCGTGTCACCTAATGCATGCCAGGGGTGCAATAAATACTGGCGGGATTAATTAGTGTTAAATAGATAACATTTTGCCCAAAGTTTTGTCACTATTTAACTGAGTACTCTCTTGACTGGAAGGGTACATTGTAGAGTAGTTGAACATTGCTGCTCGAAAACATTAGCTGGGCTAGTTTCTTCCATTCGTGTTCAGACGCTGGGCTTCTGGCCCTGGGCCGACCTCCTCCAGCGAGCTGCGGAAAAGGGAACCCGCACCTCCACGGCCGCCGATCGCTTTGCGCAGGCGCTGAATGCGGGCCACGTTCTCTAAGCTGCGGGCTCTGATTGGTTGAGCCTTTGTGGTCCGGCCCAAGGAACCGGGAGTTCTCTCCCGAAGTGGAGGCCGCTGATGACTCCCCTTCTTCGCCTTCCCTTCTCGGTGAGCCACGCCCCGGTTCGCCTGAGTCTCTGCCCGCCGCTGCTCGGGGAGGGTCTCCGGGCGTGCGTGTGCGCAGCGCTGGGGGCAGGGGGCGGGGGTCCTGGTGCGCTCAGGGCTCCATAGACTCCAACGTTCCCTAGTCTGCTCCTGTCCTCCAGATGAGGTCACTGGGGGTGGCCCGATGCGTCGGGCGGCGCTGCTTGTGTGTTTCGTGCCAGGCTGTCACCCTGGGACGGTTTGCAGCAGGCTTTGCTTGTCGCTCCACCTCACCCACTGGAACCTGAACCCTGGCCGTCCCTTGGGCTGGTCCCTTCCACTCGTTGCACCTTTACGAGGGAACAGCATAACGTGAGAGGGCCCCCGCGCAGTACTGAGTGACAATTCAGACACCCGGACACCCCTACCAACATTTGGTATTTCTCTCCATAGAGGAAAGGGGCTCCCTGTATAGCTGGAGAGGCGTATGTGGGTTACGGCTAGAAAGCTCACTTTCTTCTTTAGATCTTAGATCTAAAGATCTAAACATATCTAGGTTACTGCTGATTCGTTACCAGCTTTTGGAAATTTTTCTTTGATCATTCCGTTCTTCTGGGTTTAGGCTAGATATGTGCAAATGTGTGCACCTTGCCCATACTGTAGTATTAGCTAATATTTACAAGCTTTTCTTATGCATTTGGTCGACAGCTATTTAGGGCCTGCCCTTGCTGGCGCTGTATAAACTCTTATTTTTGATATGTATTCAGAAGCTGGCAGTATAGGCGGGTGTCTGAGCATTATCTATGTGTTGTCCAGTATGGTACCCACTTAGCTACATAAGGCTATTTAGTACTTGAATATGTGCCTAGTCCGAATTGAGTTGTGCAGGAAGCATAAAACAGTGAACTTTGGAGAATTCGTATGAAAAATATAATGTATCTCAGTATTTTTTTATATCTATTACATGTTCAATTGGCAGTATTTCTGATACACTGGGTTAAATAAAATGTATTGTCAATGCTGCCTGTTTTGTAGCGTGGCTAGTAGACAACTTTAAGTACTGTGGCTTGCCTTCATTATGTTTCTTTTGGAGAGCAGTGCTCCAGAAAGGGATCAGCAAACTACGGCCTGCCGCCCAATCTAGCCTGCCTTTGAAAGAAAGATTTATTGCAGCAAAGCCATACCCATCATTTATGTGTTGTCAGTGGCTGCTGATCCTGCTACGGGAGCAGCAGAGTTGAGTAGTCCACACAGAGACCGGACGGCCTGCAAAGTGAAATATTTATACTATTGGGCCTTTTAAAGAAAACGTCTGCCAGCCTCCTGTCCTGGAACAATGCCTGGTCTGGCAGATCCACGCTGACACTTTTAATCGTAGACCTGTGTAATTGTCAGTCAGGCTCACTGTGTGACAGGTGTAGTTCTAAGGACTTTATAAGGACTATCTAGTTTAATTCTCACATTAATCCTAGGATGTGGGTCTTCCCCCATTTGGTGGATGAGGAAAATGAGGCGCAGAACAGTCATGAAGGTTCCCCGGCGTGCTCTTCACACCTCGCCCCTGGGAACTCTCCCTTCCTGCCCCTCCTTATCCTCAAACGGCGTGACTCCTGGAGCCCGCTGCATTAGCCTACAGTAGACACCATGCTTTTTTTTAAGCTGGAATTTTTGTTAGTGATTTTTTTAGACCAGAATTGAGATGAGGTTGGTCTGTCGTGGAGGAAGCTGGGCGGTGGCGGGGGGTGCCCTGAGCTCAGGTGCAGTGGGTACAAGCAGGACGGTTTGCAGTGAAAAGAATGAAGCTCACAAGCAGACGGGAGAGAGCATCCTGAAAGCTCTTCACCCCTTCACTCGTTTCACAAAAAATATTTGTTGAGTAATAGCGCTGGCCAGGCGTTTCCCTGGCGCGTATCAGTGAATGAAACAAACGTCATTCTTACGGTCTCGTGGGGGAAGATAGGCAGGAAAAAAAAAAAATTAATGTGATATGTGCCATGAAAAAACACTGTGCAAATACTTGATGTTTTTAACAGGTTTCCTCATCTGTAACATGGAGAGAAGCCTGTCTCGGTTATTGTGAGGGTTGAGATGACATGCGTGTGTATGGCACGTAGAATTGCTCGATAAATGTACATTGCCTTCTGCTTTTTGTGAAAAAGAGGTAAGTGAGGGAATGAATATGGGGAATTGGGTGCATCCTGACACTTAAAACATGGCAGTCACCCCTTGTAATTTGTAGGGAAGGTTCTCAGATTTCTTGTGCATGGCAGATGTTTTTAAAATTTCCCAATTTAATGGGGGCTCTTCCAGCAAAATCGCAGTCAGGGCGGTTCTGCATGTTCAGCCTAGGAGCAGGACAGGAACTGTCTTTGGGCTGATAGCAGCATACCTGGGACAGCCCTGCTGCCGGAACGGACGTGTGCCTGTGCGGTGGTGGCACCTCTGGTTTAAATCAGAATCACCTGGCGAGCTGAAAAAATACCCAGGCCTACCCTCAGAGATTCTAAGTCATTCTGATGTCATTCTGTCAAACCGGGGCCTGGCGTTTGTTTCTGTTTTTTGCTGCTTAATTTTTCCAGATGGCTTGGATTTGCAGTGAGGACTGAGAACCACTCATGGTGAGAGATAGGCCAGGCTGTGAAGTGGGCAGTGCCTGTCCGGGCACAAAGGAGGCTGGAAGGGGTTTTTTATTACCTGGCCAAGGACCTTGGCTCTATCCTGAGAGCAGAAGGGAGCCCCTCAAGGGCTCTAAGCAGGGAAATGAGGGAATATCTTGCTGAGATCTGTACTAAAGAGTGGGCCCTCTGACAAAGCGTGGTGAAGGCAGTGAGGAGGCAGTTGGCGCTCGCCAGGTGATGGTAAGTCCACATTCGGTTTCGGCGCTCCTCCTGTCTGTCTCCCCTAGTGGATGATGTCTGTCCTTATGGAATGTTATTGCCCCTTTCTTGTCTGTATGCCTTCCTTCCACTGGGCTGGCAGCTCCTCCACGGGAGAGACTGTCTCTTTCGGCTCAGCATCTGTCATTTACTAGATACATAATAAATATTTATTGAATGAACTATGTAGAACTCGAAAGTGCACACACAGCTTACTTTGTCTTTTTATGACAGTTCCAAAATGTTGTATGCCAGTGCTTCTACACTGTACCCTCCTAGGGTAATAAGTGCTTTGTATTCACCTAATTGTCCCATAGGGGGAGTAGAAAGTTTGACAGGATTTAAATGCTCTTAATAATATGGAGGACAGTGGAAAACAGTGTGACAGATCCTTGAAAAATTAAAAATAGAATTACCATATAATCTAGCAGTGCCACTTCTGGGTATACACCCAAAAGAATTGAAAGCAGGGCCTTGAAGAGGCATTTGCACCCCTGCATTCATAGATGCATTACTCACAAAAGCCAAAATGTGGCAGTAACCCAACTGTTCATCAGCAGGTGAATGCATGACCAAACGCGGTGTCTTCATCCCATGGAACATTACTCAGCCTTAAAAAAGGAAGGGCATCCTGACACGTGCTACAACATGGGTGAAACTTGATGGCATTTTTTTTTCTTTTAAATTTGTCTGTATTTGTCACTGCCTTTTAAAGCAGAATGTGACTTGAGCACTACATTTCCATTCACAAAACTTTGAGCTCCTTTTGGAACGGCTTTTCAACATGCCTAGGTTGGCTTACAGTTTTGCTACTCTAAGCAATACTTGTCTTTGGAAACAAACCCTGTGTATAGTTACTCCCATGAAGTTGGTTTAACTTAGCACACTAATTTCTGGAGTCTGTACATGCAGTTGGTAACTACAGGGGATGGAAGGTTTACATCATGGTGGGTAAAAGTTGTTTACCTCAACACTCCAATAACAAAAGATTAAGGACCGCAAAGTAAACAAACATTAGACTACATACCCCTTATAACAAATATAACATCATCCTGTTAAAATAAACCAGCATGAAACTGAAAAACTAGCTCTGCTCAGGGCCTGAACTCCAACTGTATCATACTCTCAGAAATGGAAAGAAACCTTGTCTTTCCCTAAGTAGGTACTGTCATGCCATATGGATTTTTAAAATGTTAATAAGAATAAAGAAAAAAGTCCTTGAAAGAAAATGGATGATATTATGGCAAGTGAAATAAGCCAGTCATAAAAAGACAAATAAATACTACATGATTCCCCTTGTATGAGGTATCTAATGTAGCCAGATTCATAGAGCTAGATAGTAAATTGGTGGTTGCCCAGCGCTGCGGGGCGGGGAGGGGTAGGGAATGGGGAGTTAGTGTTTAGTGGGTACGAAGCTTGTTTTGAAAGGTGAGAAGAGTCCTGGAGGTTGGCTGCACAGCAGCGAATGTTCTTAACACTTCTGTACGCTTCAGAAGGCTAAAATGGTAAATTTTGTGGTATGTGTAGTTTACCAGAATTAAAAGTTGAAAATGAATAAGTACGGAGGAGAGGTAAATACAGGCCATATGGAGTAAAGAGCAAAGCGCCTACATGTGAATGCATAACGTGTATAGATTTCCATGCGTGAGGAACACGTTTTGCAGGGACGCCAGATTGCCGCTCCCAGGGCACTGATGCCCTGAAGCTACAGTTAAGTTCCCCTTCAGAATTTCCTGGACACTCTGACCCTTCGTTGAGAAATTCTAACCCAAGTTAAATATTGCCCAGCCTCCTTGTGGGCCCTCTAGACCTGTCTCTTATTAACCAGCTTGCTGACGTCCAGCAAGCTTCAGCCCTGATTTTTTTGGTGTTAATGCATATAGAATGCGGGCAGGATGAATATTTCTTCTTTGTTAGGAAACCTTCCCGCAAGCGGGGCAGGGCCTGAGACCTCATCATCATGACATGCTTCCTTGCCTTCCTCCAGACCCTGAGATCTCAGGCGGAGAGTTTCGAAGCAAATACCCAGCAGTTGAGGGTGTGCCTTTTTTTTTTCTGTGCTATCTTGCCTGTTTTTTGTTTACTGAGCCTTTGATTTTTGGGAAGACCTCTTTTACTGTCTTCAGCCTTTAGAGGTGGAATCCCAAAAAAGGAAGAACAATGATCTTGAAGTACTGAATCTTGATATTTAGAAAAATAGCCACTCACTTAAGGTATCGAATCGATGGCACATTGGTCTGCTCAGTGACTCTTAAATGACTAAAAACAATAAATTAAAAAATAATAATAATAAAAATAAATAAATAACAGACTGCCCAGGTTGTCTGCATTCCAGCTTCCTCTGGTAGTAAAAATGCAAGGCTCGGAATCTTGGTCATTCCTGAGCTGACCTACAGGGAACAACCAGGAGGAACTTGTAACTGTGGCCAAGGGTACTTAGTTCTTATATTTGGTGGTAGAGTTTGAGGGGAGAGTCAAGTCAACTGTTTCAGCGCCAGCGATAGCCTGCGGAGGAAATCGTGAATGCTAACCTGATTGCAAAGTCCAGGTGATGCAGCACCTTTCCAGTGTTTTGGTTCCAGAGGGAGGGTTGAGCGGTCCATTTACATCGCCATTTTCCAGTGGACACAGATCTTAAAAGTCTATAGAGTTTACCATGAAATTATATTAGACTAGCGACTTTGCTGATTATGAAAATAATACGTACGCATCATAGAAAATACCAAAAAGAGTAAGAGGACAAATAAAAGTTGCTTTAATGTTACCATTCAGAAAAATGCCAGTCTAAAATTTCATGCATCTATTTTCGGCCTTTCACATGTGATTTTTAAGTAAAATTTGGTTCAGACTCTGTATGTTGTTTCTACATACCAGCTTTATTCAGATATAATTTATATATCATACAATTCCCCTATTTGAAGTGTACACTTTAGCGTATAAGATGAAAAGGGTCTGGAGGTCGGTTGCCCAACACCAATGTACTTAACATTACTGAACTGTGCACTTGAAAATGGGTTAAGATGTTCAATTTTAATGGTATGTGTGGGTTTTAGTGTGTCAACAGTTGCACAACTCGTCACCACAATCAGCTTTAGAGAAGGTTTTTCACTTCACCCAGGAAAGGCTCTGTACCCATTAAGAGCCACTCCTGTTCTCGTTCCATCCACTCATCTCTCCAACCGTAGCTAACTACTGATTTACTTTATGTCTCTGTGGATTTGCCTGTTCTGGACATTTCGTAAAATGAAATTATACAGTATGTGGTGTTCTGTGCCTCTAACTTACATGGCGTTTTTGAGGCTCATCCATGTTGTAGCGTGTATCAGAATTTCATTTGTTTTTATTGCCAGATAACATTTCATTGTATGGGTATACTATGTTTTGTGTGTTCATCAGTTGATGGACACTTGGGTTGTTTCTACTTTTTGTCTGTTACAAATAATGTTTCTGTGAACATTCATGTGGAAGTTTAACCATTTGGGACCTTCCAGTTTCTTCTCAGTGTCTAGTTTCTTACACATACAGCCTCCACATCTCTCGTTTCCTGAAAGTAAGTTTATAGAAGTAGATTTGCCCATAACTCAAAGGACGTTACATTTTACAGCGCTTGTCAGATGGTTTCTAGGAAGACTGGATTCATTCCCTCTGTAATTGCTTCATGTTGTTAGCCTGTGAGTCTTCAGTGATGGTTATTTAATATCAAGTGCTATAAAATGGAAGTCCATTAATTTTTTAAAAGACAGGGTCCCTGCCATCAAGATACTCGTGTGCACGTGTAGACCAGATGGGCAGCTCTAGATCCACAGGTGGTAGGTAGGCAAGATTATGTACATTAATTACTTGAGGAGAAAAATAGACTGGCTAAGGTAAACATTTGCCTGCCCAGGATGGGATTCACACAGACGTAGTCATCAAGCAACTTTTTACACCTCAAAGTTAAATAAAGAAAAAAGTTAATAGAACCAAACTCTGGCCTAGGGACCAGTTTGTCCAGAGTCATAAGTCCTCCGGATTGCTTAGTCCGAACCTTCACCCCCTTGCTCAGAAGACTCAGGTGTCCGCGCAGTGGGGCCTGTTGACCGCTTTGGGGCCCATGGGACCTGGCTCTGACCGCCTCCCACCCCGCGCTAGCGCACGACTTCCTTAGATTCCTTGGGACATCTAAACAGCATCCCCTTTGCCTCTTTCTCATTCTTTTATATTCATAGAAGTACCACGGAAAGATTATAAAATCAAGCAGTAGTTCCGTTATATAGCTGAGTATGGTGGGAAGGAGTCCAGCCTTGCTCAGCTGTGTCCCGTGGATGTTGGCCCTGGCATGATTTCATCCCCAACGTGGCCACCAGATTCCATGCATGCAAGGGAAATGGCAGTCTCGGTCCCGGAAGCTCATCGATTGTAAAATTGGAGGTGGCCAGACTTATAGCAGATCTTCCAGCAAGCTTTCTTTAAGCAGCAGTTGATGCAGAAGCTGTTTGTGTAACTGTTTTTTTTTAAACTACCGAGAATCAAACTTTTGAAACTAAATCATGCCACGCTGCAGATCCCATTTTCTAACACGTCACACCCATTTTTATTATGTAACTCCTTTAGAAAACACTGAGTGGCAGAAAGTGCTATGCTACTATCAGGAAGCTGTGACTGGCAAACACAAGCCTAAAAAAATGGAAAACTCTTTTCTCTTTGCAGTTGTAAAAATGTCTGACAAGACCCAAGTAGCTGCCAGAGCTTCCCTTATTGAGCAGCTGATGTCTGAAAGGAACTTTGAAGATCTTGGCAAGCACCTGACTGAGCTAGAAACTCTGCATGTGACTAAGGAGCATCTCCAGCAGACAGATGTGGCCAGGGCCGTGTACAGAGTCCTCAAGAACTGCCCCATGGTGGCTTTGAAAAAGAAAGCCAAGTGTTTGCTGTCAGAATGGAAAGCTCTTTATAAGGATCCTCATTTCAAACCAAGGGACCCCAAATTCTTCCCTACGGATGGGAGTAACAAAAACTCAGGACTTTCTTATGACTCAAGTCAAGACGAGACATTGGGTGGTTCCAGTTCTGGTTCCCTGCCATTGTCCCAAGATGTTATGGCAAAAGCCACTGAAATGCTTGTGCCTAAAAATAGCCCGAGTCGAATGGAACCTAAGGAAGAGCATGTCGGGGGTGGTGGCCCTAAATCCACCGACAAGAGATCAAGTGAGTTGCTAGATCCTGGCATGCACGTGAGAATTAAATGCACAGAGCTTCTTTATGAAGCTTTGACTAGTTCTTCCGCAGATCAGTCCAAAGCAGAATTGTGGCAAAACTTTGCAAGAGAAATTGAAGAGCACATTTTTACCCTTTATTCAAAGAACCTCAAAAAATACAAAACTTGTATCAGAAGCAAAGTTGCCAATCTGAAGAACCCCCAAAATTCTCACTTACAGCAAAACTTGCTCTCTGGGGCCATGTCGCCAAGAGAATTTGCCGAAATGACTGTGATGGAAATGGCAAGCAAGGAACTTAAACAGTTGAGAGCCTCTTATACAGAATCCAGCATACAGGAACACTGCCTTCCCCAACTGGCAGAGGGCACGCAGACGAAGAAAATAAAATGCAGGCGCTGTGAGAAGTTCAATTGCAAAGTGACTGTAATTGCCAGGGGAACACTTTTCCTTCCGAGCTGGGTGCGGAAATCCAACCCAGATGAGGAAATGATGACCTATGTAATCTGTAATGAATGTGGGGAGCAGTGGTACCACAGCAACTGGGTGTGCTTGTAGTTGTAAATAAATCTTCTCAACAACAGGTAACGGGACTGATGCCTTTTATTTGTATCACCCTTTTATGCTCGTTTTAAAAACCGTAACACACTCTGTTCTTAAAACAACCCTAAGAAGAAGGAAAGAAAGTCGTTCGCTGAAGTTTACACCACTGCCATTGAAAGTTGAGGGTTTGGAGGGAGAGTGGGTGACTATTGGCATTGTGCTCTGTGGCCTCTTAGTACTTTGCTACCCGCAGAGTGGCTGGGAGCGGTCAGCATCACCTTGGAGCCGGCTGGAAATACAGGCTGTCGGGCCCCAAGCTACTGAATCGGAATCTGCATTTTGACAGGATCCCCTTGTGATCCTGCCCAAGATAGTCCGAGAAGCGCTACTTTAGCAATAGGCCTGTAGTTCTCTGCAGTGGCTGCATGTTAGAATCATTTGGGGAGCTTTGAAGCCCCACCGAGGTGGAGGGTCCACCCTTGAACGATTCCGTCTGAATCTATGGGCTGCAACCCAGGTGTCGGCATTTCTTTTTGAATTTCTCAGTTATTTTAAGTTACTTTGAATTCCAAGTTATTTTAAAATGTCATCAGAGTTGACCACGGCTCATCCCTAGGCGCTCTCAGTTCTCTTCACAGCTCTGAGAAAACACCGTTATTCTGTATACTGTACAGATGGTAAAATGGGTCCACAGAGGTGCCATGACTTGTCCAAGCTACACGACCATAGGTAGCCCAGCTCGAACTGCTCCCACATTTTCTTCCTCCACATTCAGCGTGGGAGACTGCCCCAACCTTGACCTCTGAGCGTTGTGTCCCTGGAGACCAGGGACTATATGAGTAGTGCCTTGAGGCTCTAACATTGAGTAACTAGAGCTTTGTTATTTCCCCCTCTCTTTTCTCACTTTACAGGTCTCCCTTAAGCCACAAAAGTTACCCTGTAACTAATCCTACAGTATTCTGGTTTGAGTCCTTGATTAGTTGAAGGAGTCATGTATTTTTTTTTCTTTGCAAAGTTCTCCAAGGCATATAAACTCTTCAGCTGTGACGTTTGGTTTCTGATGTTAGGGAGTCTTCACGTTCTCAAGGGCATGTGTGGTAGGTCTTGTAAGGGAGGACAAAAGCCCTCCTAGGCTCTGTAGCTGGGAAGCTGCAAATTAGACTGATAAAAGGCAGATTAACAGGAGAAAACCAGTTTATTAATGCTTGTAGCATGATACATGGCAGGAGAAACTCAGTGATGAGAAACTCAAAGGAGTGGTTAGAACTGGTGTCTTAACAAAAACCATACATTTGTGGAGAAGTAACAAGACAAAGGAAAGGGGCTTTGGGCTTCTAGGGGCAGCAAACTGGGAAAGTAAATATAGGAGGGACCTAATGGAAGATGATAGTTACTCAGTCAGGGTATTTAGCCTGGTAAAACATTCATGAGGGGAGTTTATGTTCTGCTTTCAGGGAGGACGGAGAGCTCATCTTATGTCTGCTTTTTTCTCATTTGCTTTCAGCCCAGAATGATCCTTATGCCGGGATGGCATATCATGGGGTGGTACCTTCTGATCCCCTCCATGCCTGAAGCTCCAATTCTGCTTATGTAAAGACAGGGCTTAATCTGTCCGAGGAAGTTCATTGCTCCAGCCTTTGAATCTGCTAACATCTCTCTAATAAATGAATTGAAAAGGAAATGACTTCTCTGAGGCCTTACAAACAGTGTCGAACCAATCAGTATCGTTGTTTCAATACAACAAGCCTTCTATGTGATTTTTTTCTCTTTTAAAATTCATAGACTGTTCATTGTAATAGCTCGAACAAGTTTACTTCTGAGTGATCTACAAACCTAGATAACCTACGCACTTTCGTGGGTTCTTTTCTTCTAACTTTCTTAACTTGCTCTGCCAGAACTCCGAAGGCCTAGGTGCACACACAGTTTACCTGCCTCCTGACAGAACCCCCCCAAAAGGCGCTCAAAACTAAAATATCTTCATGTTCAAATGGTTTTGAAGAAAGCTTGAGGCCATCAAGTGTGAATTCTCTTTTGATCTCTTTTTCTCCCTGTTACTTCCTAGGGCTGCTTATTCAGATGTGACATGTTAGTCTTTTGAAGAGAAACTTGCAAAATCACCTAAAACTTCAAGTTTCATGAAGTGTGGTTTCACGTGACTTGGAATGAACTTAAAAACTATTTAGCGGGGACAAAAGAGCACAGTATGTGAAAACCAAGTGTGATTAGTTCATGTCAGTGTTTGCTTTGGATTGAGGGGTTTTTGTGTGTGTGTGTTTGAGGTTTGGGGTTTTTTGGGTGGGTAGTTTGTATTTATACTGGAATTTTGCAAACTAAATTTTAGACAAAAGCACCTGAAATGAAAGCTCCTTTACACTCCAAGATATAAAAATCTAGGTAGTCTTTCTCATTTTGCATTAACTTTGTCAGTGACTTTTGCAACTAGAGTTAGGAAAATAATAATCTGGGTTTTCTTTTTCTTTTAGCCAATGAGATAGCATTACAGTTTTTAGGCATAGATCATTATTCTTTCACATCCCATGTCTTATTCCCTAAAAACAAAGGGTATTAAAAAAAAAATTGCTTGTGGGGTAAAGAATCCTTCATTTGATTTAAAGTTATTTTTACGGGAAAAGGCCCCGAGACTGAAGGGTGCCTGTCACAGATGAGGTACGGCAAGGGTCCACTGGGGCTGAAGTGTAGTGACAAGGGGAAGGAGGGTGAGAGGTGAAGTTAAAGAGCCACTGGGCTCAAGCAGGCCCTGTCAGTCATAATAAGGACTTTGGGGTTTTTTATGAGCCTGATGGGAAGCCGTGGAAGCTAGGGAGTTGTAGTGATAAGATGCAAGTGACCTTCAGGAAGGCTCCTTCTGGCTGCTAATTAAGTTAGATGGGGAGGGAAGCAAGGACAGATGCAGGGACACCAGTTAAGTGGCCACAGCCGTGGTCCAAATTTCATGTGCCTGGTTTCAAACACGAGTGCACAAAGACAGCTCTCCCCCTATCCTTATGGTTGACAAAGTCCTCGATGATGGGGTTCAGGACATGGTACCCCACAATATGGCACCTTGGCATATAGGATATTTTAAGCTGAAGGAATTTGAGAAACGGCAGGTGTGGGAAGGACTCTCCGATCTCCCCCTTCTCCTCTGAAGCAGTTCATAGGACCCTCAAGTGAGAGTTGCCCTCCCCACAGCCAAGGGAAAGAACATTCTTATGTCTATAGATGGAGAGCTGCCGACAGGAACCTGAATGAACAGGCCCTGCTGGGTTTCCCTCAGATTACTACCCTTGGCTCGTACCCTTTGTTCTGTCACATTTTCCCATGACTATGCACTCTCCATCAAACCCAGTATAAAACCACTCGGGTTTAACCGTTTCTTTGGATACTTACTTCCTTAACAAGGCTCCCATGTCACGTAACACTTATATTAAATAAATGAGTATGCTTTCTTCTTGTTAATTTTTCTTTTGCTATAGAGCCCTGGCCAAGAACATAGATGGGTAGAAGAAACGATTTTTCCCTCCCTGCATTGGCAATATTGCAAATGGATGTTTAATAAAATACTACCAACCCCAGATTCCCTACCTGTGGCCCATAAGAAAAAGTAACAGTATAGAAACTCCACACAATGCAAGTATAGCCTGGATCCTGGTTGCCATGGTTATGGGCAGTAGCTCTGCATCGGGCACAAACATCAGTTGTTATACCTGAATGCAGAAAGGCTCTCTTCATTGGTTTGCCCACATCACTCTCCTTTTGTCCATGTCACTTCTTTTAGATCAAAAGTTGGTACAATTGCAGCTCTGTCTCCTTCCCAGCCTTCCCTGTGATCAGAGGCTCCATTCATTCCCTATTTCCATTTCCAAGGACCAGTCAGGAAGCCTGTGGCTGGCAGGGCTCCATGATTCTGCTAGGGCCGGGCCTTCATCTTTTAGGTCAGATTGCTTTGTTATTTATAACTATCCAGTAAATGCAAAATAATTGACTCAATACTTTTCTGTCTCAGAGGTATTTACTGTAAGGGCCTAGATTATAGAAGGCACCTTTCATAAGAGACTGAAACTTGAAGGGAGAACCCATGACAATTTCATATAATCTCGTCTACAGTATTATTTAAAACTATGTTTCCAGAGATGTCACTGTACGTTATCAGAAAGTCAGCGCAGTAATGATCACACATTGCTTTACACTTTGCCAGGTGCTGGGGGCCAAGAGATGACCAAGATGACGTCCCAGGCCTCGGGACCCACAAGCAGCGGGCAGTCATTTTATGTTTCAAGACACTGGAGGGGGCGGGGCGTAGGAGCCTGGGGGCACCAGGGACAGCTTCACAGAGGCTGTGACCTTTCAGGCAAATCTTAAAGTTAGCCAGGCAGAAGTAGGGCTAAGGATGTTCCATCACCATATTTGCTGGATTCCTGGCACTTCATACACAGCATCTCAGTCTTTACAACCACCGCGCTAGCATTTAGAGGTGAGGGAAGTGAAGCTGAGTGAGATTGTTACTTGCCCAAGGGTATACAGAGACAGAGCCAGTGGGTTTTTCTGCATATCAGTTTGCTTCCAGAAAAGGCCAGGTTTCCTGTTAATTCCACCGAAGGTTAAACTGTTTTTTAAAGAATTGTGGTTTGGTTTTTTCAATGACAGCAGCATGTGGTTTTTGGACCCCACCTTGGCTGTGTATTCCTCCCTCTGATGGAGAGATCAACCAAAAACACCTGGCATGGGTTGCCGGCTTTCTGGAAATAGGGGAACTTTCCCGGACCTTCTTGTGGCACCTGTGTGGTTATATCTGATTATCAGAAAAGGAAATGATTTTTCAAATACTTAAGTTTTAAAATAAAAACGTGTAACGTTTGAAGGGGCATTTATATGTTTATATTTTTATGAATTTGAAGACTATAGGTATATAAATAGTTTCAAATACCATTTCCTGTAATATATAGTGACCTTTATATCTTCATTCTCTGTATGTATGACCTAGAAAAAATATGTAACAAAGATAACAATTATGACAAAAGAGCCAAGCTGTCTTGCCTCCTCTGTTAAATTATTGCAACTGTCCCACAGGTCAGTAAAAAAATAACAATTAAAATTAATTTGTTGAACATATTCTTGCTTTCTTTTCACATATAAACAAGGTCCAAATAGGAGTAGGCTCCCAGTAGCCATTAATCTTTTTCTAATGATGACCCATATTTTTTAAAAATCTAAAACAGCCATGGAAAATATACTGATCTAATGAATAAGCAAATTAAAATACTGGCCATTCAAAATTTTCTTATTATTTTCGAAATATATATACACTTTCAAAATGTATACAAACACATAGAGAGCTCCCCACGAGCTGCTTTTATTTTTTTTTTCAATTACATTTTACACTCAATATTATATTAGTTTTAGGCATACAGCATAGTGGTTAGAAAATCATATACTTTACAGAGGGTCCCCCGATGTTTCTGGTACTCACCTAGCAGCATGCATAGCTATTAATTACAATATTATTTTTTGCAGTGTCTACAAATAATTTTATTGAAACTGAAGAAATAACACAACAGCCTTCCTTGATTGGGGGCCACACTCCCCACACCATCTCCACAGTCTTGAAGCACAGAGCTTGCACAGTAAGGAATTTTTTTAAAGTCATTTCTGTGTAGAAATCAGACTCTGCCCCAACATCATCATGGACTAGACTATTTACAAACTGCCACATTTTAAGTATTCTTTTATGGTTGTTCTCTCCTTTGTCCCTACCCAGGGGTTCCAGTACTTTCCCCCGACTGATACTGAAGGAATGGGCACACTCTAGGGGGACAGGGTAGTGGACTCTTCAGAGCTATTGGCACCAGCCCTAGGGAGCCGTCCCTCACCACAGGGTGGTGGGTGGCGCCCTCCCAATGTGGGGGCGTGGGCTGGTACAAAAGGCAAGGGAGATTAGATGGAGTGGGTGGATAGGCATCTAAACCCTTCCGGATCCCATCCTGTGCCCTCTCAACTCGGGGGAGGGGGAAGGACGACATCAAGAGACAACAACTAGTTGCAGTGGGGAGGGATCAGCCCACTCAGGGATAGAGGGAGACGCCTCCCACACCAGTCCCTACTCCTGTCCATCCATCTGGGGGTGGAAACATGGGCGGGCAGGTAGGAAGAATCAGGTTGCGTTGCTGCCAGCCTCTGTCCAACAGAGGCGGAATCAAAGTAGCAAATGTCCGAAATGCTCCAACAAAGGGGTAAAGGAAGTACCCAGTTGTGTGCAGCTCCCGCAGCCCAGGACTGGGAGAAGGCACATCTAACTGTAAAGCGCTATAGGTCCTAGCGGGGCTGGGCCTGGGCCTGGGCCTGGGCCTGGGCCTGGGCCTGGGCAAGCTTGAGAGAAAGCAGGCCGTGCAGGGGCACAGGAGCCGGGCGTTCTGGGTCAGCACGTGCTCTGCATGCGCCTTGCAGGGATTGCTGGGGAAGGCGGGCTGGTAACCCCACTGTAAGCCCTCACCAGCCACCAGCCACTTTGGTCTGCAGACAGACCAGCACCCAAGCTACATTGTGGGCCTGTCCCGCTCACAGCTGAGATTCAGGCCGAGTGTAATCAGGAGTGTGGCTCTAGTCTAGGTTCCTCCATGGAAGCCACACCCTGAGCCTGGCGGTTTCTTGCTGAGGCAGGAGGTGCTTAGGTCTGCAACCGCCCAGGCTCACACCTCATAGAGGATGACGGGGAAATCCACGTGGATACGGGGGATGCAGCTTCACAACGCCCTGCCTCAGCTTGGCCTGCTTCTGCCTGTTCTCGGTGACGATTGTCTCCATAGAATTTGTGAGCCAGATCTCCATTCTCAACCTAGAACATGGAGCCACGGTGCATGAATACAAAGAGGGACATGACTCGGCCTCAGAGATGCTCTGAAGCTTGCTCGGTGGCCACCACCTTGGAGTTAACAGGGTTGTAGTGGGTCAACCAGACTGTAGGGAGGACTTCAGCTTGGGGTGAAGGAGCGATGGAGGAGGGGACAGAGAGCAAGGGAAGAGTCGGCCACAGGCCCATCACTTTCGGAGGTGCTGAAGGTACTGTCCTCTGACAGCGCAGGTGCCCTACCATGCACTATTCCCCCATAAAGGTCCCTCACCCAGGTCCTGAAGTTCTGGGCTGCGGGGCAAGCAGGGAGGGCCCTGCGTCCTTGACCGCACTCACGCTGCCTCCAGTAGCTTCCTGAGTCCTTCCCCACCGCTCTTCCCGGTACCCGTCACCTGCCAAGTGACAGGGCCCGGGAGACTTTAGAGAAGTTTACTTCACTAGGAAAAGTGGCTACTGTTCCATCTGGTTACTGCTGTTCCCCAGGCGGACGTGCCCACCAAGCATTTAGCACCTCTGCGCAGGCTGACCTGTGGGCCGGGCTCTGGCAGTTAGCAGGTTTAGCTGAGCGACAGCTGACGTGAGTCAACAGTGGTCACGTGAGAGAACCTGGTTGCTTCCATTGGCAGCAGCGGGCTGGTCAGACGGGGGCAGTATCAGAGGCACTTGGGGTTTGTCCCGCGACGCAATTACAAGTTTGTGCTACTGCTGGCGAAGGTTGTGATTCTCCGAAATCCTGCCAGTACCACAAGCTTCCGCCTTTTTTGGTGTCCCCGCCTATTCCGAGATGGCATCTGGTAGTGGGGGCAGTAGCTGTTGCATCTGCCGCTGTCGCCATTCCCTTGGGATTTTTCTGCCTCCATCCGCCGTGGAGGTGGTGGAATCAATAAAGTGAGCGTGCGGGTCTCACGGCGTGAGGGCGTCTTTGAACTCTGCACGGAGGGTTGGTAAGTTTCGGAGTTGGAGTTTTACATTTGTGGCTTTCCCATGAAGTCTTGCGGAGTGTCACGTGCTAGTACCGCCTCATCTTTCGGTGGTGACGGAAAGAAAATGGTGGTGGGGAAAACCAAGTGGCAATAGCAAGGACGGGTCCTTAAACTTGACCGCCGAAGAGAAGGAGGTGCTGGGCAGACTGGACAGGTGCGGTCCACCTTCTCTCCCTTACCCGGCTCTAGAGAGGGGCCTCCGCTTCCCAGGGAGGCCTGATACAGCTTGCCTTCCGTGGCAAGTGGAGGTGATTCCAGAGCTTCCAAGCGTCAGATGCTGGGGCCTTGAGCTCAGGGAGGAACAGGTCAGTGGCTCTCACAGAACGTTGACGAGTCTCCTGTATCCCCTCCCACAGCTGGCTTTTTGGGTTCGTTAGGCATCATGAAGATGGCTCCAGGACAGAGACCCTATTGAAAATTTGATGGTGGTAAAGGGTGTGGGGGTTTCTTTTGGGAATGATGGAGATGTTCAAAAGTTGATTGTGATAATAATTGCACTATTCTGTGAATAAACACCGTTGAATTATATGCTTTGAATGCGTGAATTGTATGGTCTGTGAATTATGTCTCAATAAAGGTATTATAAAAAAATCAAATGAACTGAGAAAGGGAATTGGAGACAGGGTCTCTACTGGATATTTATCTCAATGAGTCATTCTGAAACTGTGTAGTTCAGTTTCCCACTTTACTCATTTCTATAATGGAGAAATAGGGCAGTTTTCCTCCAAAGGACCTCCCAGGAGGGCCTCCCAAAAGGGCCCGTTCCACTGACAACGAGCAGGCCCAGAGCTTCAATCCACAACCAGTGGTCCCCATCCTTCTGTGTTTTTTGCATGTCCCAAGCCACAGATTTGAGCTGCACTGTCAATATCAAGCCCCTGAAACCTAGAAAATCTAGAATCAACCCAGAGCAGTGGCCGTATACGTCCCTGGTTAGATCTGTATACTCAGAAAAGAAACTGCAGGGAAAAGCAGCCCTACACTCCCTCTACTCACAGTGAGGTCCTGGCATCAGCGGTGTCAGCATCACCTGAGAGCAAAAATAGAAACGGGTGCTGCATCCAGACTTGTTGAATCGGAATCTCTGTGGTCACAAAGCCCTCAGTGAGTCCTGCGCATGCTCCAGTTTGCTATATGCTGTCCAGTCCACAGCAATTGGACCTATGCACCCTGCATCCCACTTAATACCTTTGGATGACATGCCCGAGTTCCTAGCTAGCACAACCCTCTCCACTGGTCTTGGTCACAACCATCTCCACCCTCCACGTTGCTAAATCCAAGGGACAGTTCTCAGCCATGAAACCTATCAGCAGCATTCACACTCTTGCTTCCTTCTTGAAAACCCTTTTTTCACGTGGCTTGCAGTAGGTCACTGGTCTCCTTGCTGGTCCTTGACTGCCAGGGACTCACCTGCTGCAGGACCTTTGTACTGGCTGTTGCTTCTGTCTGGAATGCCTTTGTCCCAGATTCCCAGTGACTTGACTTAACCTCTCTCAAGCCCCAGCTCAGGTATCATCTTGGGCAGTGAGGCTTTTCCTGGCTGTTTATACGTCCCCAAGTATCCTGTTTTGTTTTGTTTTTTTAAATAAAACTTATTCACCATTTAATACAATGCTTTACTTATTTCTATTGTTTACTGTCTGTTTCCCACCCACTCCCCTTCACTAAATTGTAAACTCCATCAGGCCAGGGATTTTTGTCTATTTTGTTCATGGTTTATCCCTGGCCCCTAGAACCATTCCTGGCACATAGAAAGCCTTCAACAAATAGTTGTTGAATTAATGCACTTAGGAAAACCAGAAAAGCTAGAAAAACCAGAAAAACATATGGCATAATGCATATGGGCATTTATGTAAAGGGTTAAAAGTAAGCTTAGAGAGAGCAATTGTAGTTTACAACAGGCAAAACAATTTGACAGTGGAAAGGGGAATTGGAAAAGGGAAGACATGTTTTTTCCCAGAATATTTTTGAGCGTCCTCATGCAGTATCTTTGAGTGAGTACCAGATATAATATAAAATGTTAGATCATACGAGGAGGTACCCCCCTAAAAACAGACTTTATTTATAAAAGATTGTGTATTCTTACGTGTTTAAACCTCAGTCACCTTCAAAGTACTCTCCATTTGATGCAATACACCTATCAAGATGTTTTTTTCCGCTGCTCAAAACAGTGTTTGAACTTGTTGATTTTGATGCCTTGTAGTGCTTCTGCCCTTTTTTGTTTCATCTCTTTTGCATCAGCAAACCGTTTCTCTTTGAGCACTTTTTTCATCCAGGAAAACAAATAAAGCCGCTAGGGGTGAGATGGGGGGAATAGAGAGGGTGGGGACCAGGACTCCTGCCCTTTCTGGTCAAAGACTGCTGAACACGCAGCGTGGTCTGGCCAGGTGTGCTCGTAAATCACCCATCATGAAAGGGGGAAATGCGTTAAAAGAGTCTTCAAAAAAAAAAATTCAATGAAATGGAACACAGCCTCTCACAACAACACCAGCTGGCACACCAATACAGATGGGTTCCTAGAACATTCACCTAGTGGAGGAAGCATGCACTACAAGGCTGCACTCCAGAAGATAATTCCTATTTTTATTGGGTCCCCCTTGTATATGCTCAAACTCTAGGGTATAGATAATTGTCTAGTTGTCTTAGAAACTTTCTCTGCATTGTTTTCCATTTTAGCATTTAATACCATTTTCAGAGAAACAAACAAAGAAAAAGAGGTCAGAAATAAAATTCTGTTTGTTCATTGCAAGTATTTAATAAGGAATGTAGTCGAAAGAGTTGTTTGGTGATTTTGTTGTTGTTAACTCAATTATCCATGCATTGCACACTGTACTTGTGTGTATGTCAGTGATTCAAAAGTGGCTCTTTGAAAATAATTATCCCCAAATCATACACATAAACACTGTTTGCAACTTATGAGTTTTTTGAAGCTCACCTGCATTTATTTTATTTTGTTACAATTCAGTGGTTTTTAGTATATTTACGAAGTTGTGTAACCATCACCACTATCTCATTTCAGAACACTTTCGTCATCCCCAAAAGAAACCTAGTCCCCATTAGCAGTCCCTCCGCATCCCCACCTCCCCCTAGCCTCTGGCAGCCACTCATCTGCTTTCTGTCTCTATGGATTTGCCTGTCCTGGACATTTCATATAAATGGAGTCATACGATATGTGGCCTTTTATGTCATGCTTCTTTCACATGAGTTGTTTTTTAACTCAAGAATTAAACCATATTTTGCTAACCAAAGGAACTGTACTGACCTTTATTTAAAGTGCAGCTTTAACAGACTTTACATAAATAATGTAACATTTACACCTGTCACAATTATACTTCTTTAAACTTTTGTGTTAGTAGTTATTTTTGGTTAACCACATGCAAAACTTGACATATTGAACACAGAGAAATTCAACTCTTATCCACAAAATAAAGGTCATATGATTTTTTTTTTTAAGAAAAAGGAACTGCAGATATTTTTCCTCATTTCCTAATTTAGTTGGCAAAGATGAGTTCAATCAAATTTCATCACTATAACTACTACCTTTAGTGAGGACTTAAAGTCATTATGTTTAGTGAGGACTGAAGTTCGGAATTCTTAGCAACAAGTAGAATCGGTTCCCTCTGGCATAAAATGATAGTGCTTTTGAATTGTATGGCCTTTTGTAAAATAGTCCCTTCCTCATAGAATTCCATTACATCACAAGGCTAGGCGGATTTCACATTTAGCTCATGTGATGAATTTTTTATATTCTCTCTCCTCTATTTTATCACTGCTTTATATTATTTGGCACATGTTTTTTCCCCTTTAATTGTCCATCGAGTTATGTTTGTGTCCCTCAAAGCACCAAGGTTAATTCTGGGCATGGCAGGTGCTTAATGCAATTTTGTAAAGTCGATCTTTACTCCAAGCTGGAGTGGAATTTCAATATGAGTTCATACATGTTTCTGTTCTGCATATTTCACCCCACACTTTGGAAGCAATGTATCTAACTTTAATAAATGGGATCACTGTTATTGTTATTAATGTTTCAGGCACAATTTCTAGAAAAAAATAATTTATTCCAAATACATTTATTTAACTCATGTTATGGAATTTGAAACTGACCAAATTAATAACACAAAGCCCTGAGTCCTAAGAGCTGTGTTAGATGTATTATCGATCAAATATTTGATGACCCTTCCAGTGGGACAATTCTAGAACACCAGTCTAGATCAGATTGACCACGTGACTTGCAGTGCTCCTCCCTTTGGGATTGTACATCACAGTGTGGGACTTGTTTTGACCAATGACATATGGGTGGACATGATCAGTGCACTTCCATGTGGAGGCTTTAAGAGCCAGCAGGGGTATTGTTTTGGTTTCTTACGATCGGCCAGTGAGACCTGCAATGTATCAGACAGGATTTGCTCCATTAATTCAGGTTCATCAGTCTGGGTCCAGAGGCAAGATGACATGGAACAGGACCACAGCTGACCCAAAATGGCCATTAAAGTGAGAAATAAATGTTTGTTCTTCATAGGCTACATTTGGGGGGAGGAGAGTGGGGCGATTTTTTTTTTAACCACAGCATGGTTTAACCTAAGCCTTCTGATACGAAGTTTAAGAGCGGTGTAATGCCATGTGCCTGTGTTTACATTATGAATCACAGTACGCTTGCACTGGATAACCTGTAAGATACATTGTAACTTTGTACCATTCACAGTTAGTAGTTGCAAATAAAGACAACTCCTTCTGCCTTTGAAAAGGGATTTCTTGGGGAGATAATAGGTAGCCCTTAGAAGTAAGGCTGGGGCATTGAGCTTGTTCAGTGGTGAGGACAACAGGTATCCAGAACGTGACTGGCCTGATTAAGATGCTGTCACTGCTGGGTACTAACCACTGCCACGGGCATCATCACCACTGGCACCATCAGCAGTCACTGGGTACCACAGGCCCCCACTACCCAGGTCAGAATGAATCGTGAGCTGTTCCAGCACTCCGTTGCTTGCCCAAGACTCGGATCTTCAAAAAGAATATGATTGGCCAGTCTTGGGCCCCATACCTGTGTCCTTGCTGCCAGGGTTCTGGATGAGCAAGTATCAAAATATTTGGCCTTTGGGGCTTTTTAATGAAAAGACTCGCAAAATAGTTGGCTCTCTGTCAGAGGGCCTTCAGATGATAAGCAAAATCCCCACCCCACTCCCAAAAAGACAACCTCCAAAACTCTTAAAAGAAAACTTTACAACTCTCCATCTGTATTTCTTACTAAGCCATGCTTCCCTTTATGGTGGTATAACATACGCTGTTAATGGTCCATTCTAATTGTAAATTTATGAGATCGAGGCAAATATTTTAGCCTAGTGCCGTCGGTTAGAATTTCCTGTGATGGTCGAAATATTCTATATCTACATTGTCCAATGAGGTAGCCATATGTGTCTACTGAGCAGTGGAAATCAGGCTAATATGATTAAGGAATTGAATCCTGAATGCTATTTAGTTTTAATTTATTTCAATTTCCATTTAAGTAAGCACATGTAGCTAGCAGCTACACTAGCACAGTTCTTGTCCTTTCAGGCACCATACCTAATTTTCTCCACAAAGATTTTCACATTTTTGTTAGATTTATTCCTCAATAAAAGTTTGCTATTGAAACCGGCATATGTTTTATTTATATTTCCTGTGTTTGTTGGTTGTAATTTCTTTTTGTTAACCATTTTTAATTTATCCGCTGTCTTAGTCCATTTGGACTGCTGTAACAAAATACCATCATCTGAGCGGTTTATGAACAACAGAAGTTTATTTCTCACTGTTCTGGATGCTGGAAGTCCAAGATCAAGGTGCCAGCAGATTCGAGGTTCGGTGAGAGTCCGCTTCCTGGTTCATGAAGGATCAGCTTTTCACTGTATTCTTAGGTGGTGGAAGGGACTGGGGAGCTCTGTGGGGTCTCTTTTGTAAGGGCACTAACCCCATCGTGAAGGCTCCACCCTCATGACTACCCCGCAAAAGCCCCCACTTCCTGATACCCTTACACTGGAACTTAGGTTTCAACATTGTAATTTGGCGGGGGACACAATCAGTCTACAGCCAGCCACCTTGTTCAACTCCTTAAATACGTTTCTTTGGATTTCCTGAGCATACTGTCTGTGTTTAATAGTTTTGTTTCTCCCTTTGCAGTCCTCGTGCTTGTTTTTTCTTCTACTTCCGTGTGCTAGGACCTCCAATGTTGAAGAGAGGGGTCACAGCAGACATACCTGCCTTTTTCTTGTTTTAAAACGCATACTTATAGATTTTGACTATTAAGAATGATGTTTGGCATAGGTTTTCAGTAGATATTTTTTATGAGGTTAAGGAACTTTCCTTCTATTCCTGGTTTATTGAGATGATTTATCACAAATGGGTGTTGAATTTTACTGAACACATTTTTTTTTCTTCATCTATTGAGTTGATTGTATGTTTTCTTCCCCTCAAGCTGGTAAGGTTGAACTACCCTCACATTTCTGAGATACATCCAAATTGTCCTGACATTTTAAATTCTGTTGCTTTGTTTTCCCATGATTGTGCGTCACTTTTTGCTGCCTCTCCACCAGCCTTCTGTTTTTGTTATGTACTGGACATTGTGTGTAAATGAAACGCAAATGCTTTAGATAGTATCTTCCACCCCTGGAGGGTCCCTCTGTCCTTTGTCAGGCAGATGAGGTAAGGACATTTCTCACATTCCGATCAGGCATTGCCTTCAGGCTGTGGCCTGGAGTCCTCACCAGCTTGGATTACTTATGCCTACGTGGGTGGTGGTGATGGGAGGAGATGAGAGGATGAGAAATTGGTTATGTGAGCACTATGGTGGTCCCAGCTCTCACACCAAAACGTCAAGAAAGCTGCTCCTGGGCGTTGGGTATCAGACGCAAGGCAACTGGGAGGTGGGAAGAGCAGTGCTTGAGCATCGCGGTCCTGAGTTCTAGGAGCGGCACAAAGTTTGGGATGAGTCTGTGTGGGTTTTGGAGGGCTCTGTCTGAAGGAAAGGGTTGCCAAGATAACTGGATTTTTGTCTTGCCTTAATCATTGTAACCTAAGGCAAGGATTACATTTGGATGCCATATAAAGTATCTCTAAAGGTTGTTTAAAATTGCTTCATTAGAAAATTTCCACGTATTGCCAGGTGGATACTGGAAATATCAGGGGGAACACTGTGAAGTATATCATTGTCTTAACTACTATGCTATACACCTGAAACTAATACAAAATAATGTTAAATGTAAGTAAACTGTAATTTTACAAAAATTTTAAATATCTCCATTTACTGCCCAAAAGAATATTGTAACATGGAATTTAAAATTTAAATAAAAATTACCCAGAATCCTGCTGCCTGAACAATACAACTCTTTTGATTTTCCTTGTTGCTTTCTATTCTTTAAAAAAAAAAAACAACAACAAAAACTGATGCACAAACACCCATGCAAGCACACACAAGTACTCGGTGGGCAAAAGTAGGTTTACAGTTGCTCATATGAAAAATAATACAGTAATTAATAAATAATAATACAAGAATAAACTCCTGTTGTTTCACATACTCATGACTGTAAACCTGCTTTTGCCCTCCCCATATAATGTTAAGTGAAGAAGAGTGGCCCAGTGGCTCAGTTGCTTGGCACACGTGGTTCTGTACACCGAAAGGTTGCGGGGTCCATTCCCCAGTTGGGGCACATGCAGAAGGCAACCGATCTGTGTTTCTCTCTCGTATCAATGTTCTTCTCTCTCTCTGTCTCTCCGCACCCCTTCCCCAAATCAATAAACATATCCTCCAGTGAGGATTAAAAAATTTAAAAAATAATTTAAAAAAAATTTTAAAGGAATGTTACCAAATAGTATATGGAAGAAAGTCCCAATCTGATGATGGAAACATTTCTTATATAACTTTTCAATATCTATTGAAATATTTATCTAATATGCTATGTTATCTATTTTCACTCTGACTTTACCTTAAAACATAATATGATTGGGTTTGAGTTACTTTTTATATTTTTTTCCCTTCTTAGTATAGCAATACAAGAACATCTATGCAGTTGAGAACAAATCTCTTATTTTGGCCAATGGCTTGAGAAAAGTATCCAATTTCTGATTATTTAGCTGTCGCTTAATGGTGACATTGCCTACCATTGAGTTCTGTGTTTTCCCTTGTATGTGAGAAGTAGAGAAGCACACCTTGGAGGTGTCATGGGTTCGGTCCCAGACCACTGCAGTGAAGTGAGTATCACAATGCAGTAAGTGGTGATCTTTTTGCTGGTGGAGGGTCTTGCCTTCAATTTGTAAAACACACATTTGTAAAGCGCAATAAAGTGAAGCTCAATAAAACGAGGTATGCCTGTCATCAGTTTAATCATAAGTATTTATTATACCTGAATCTAGGGCCCACTTAAAACTTTTCACCAGTGGTGATTTCTTTCAGACTCTAGCTTAAAATGGAGTATATGAAAATTAGTATATGAGCAACTCTTGGTGCTCATATACTGATGGTTAGTTATTTAAGGAAAGGAATCATTAATGCCTCACTACCTTGGCCTCTTTTTCCTCCATGAGTGATGCACTGGATGTTTACAGAACATAAAGATGAAAATCCTAATTATATGAAGGGAGTCAAACTAGCTGGGTCAGTTCTTAAATGTTTTCCTTCAGTAAACGTGCTCATGGAGCAAGAGACATGAGACCATCAAACTAATTTGTGTCAGCTTGCCAACCATACACATTACATCACAAAAATCCCCCGCACTTGCCCCCCAGGGAAAAATCTTTGGACCCACCCTCCTCTTGCACTGTCAAATCAGTTAGGTAAAGAACTGACTCGTGGAAGAGAATAAATGAGTTATTCTATTTTCCCACATAAACACCAGTTTTATTCCCAATAATCACATAATTTTAAGGATTTTTCTGAAGTTTTACAAAAAAATAACCAGCGTCATTCATTCTGGAAATTCTATTTTGTACATTAGTATAACCTTCGTTGAAATGTAACATTTCAAAAATTACAGAGCTCCTATAGACTTCATTTTTAAAATTAAAAAAATTCTATTTTATTTTTCATGATAAATGACGCTGCTGGAAACTCTGTTTGGTAGACTTTTAGTTACTTTGATGATCTTTTGAATCTTACAAATTAAGCAGCACATATATACTATATATAAAATAATAATACATTGGTCTAATGGCTTGCATTGGAGGCCAGGAAGTCGCATTCCCTTAAACCCAAAATGGAGAGAGTTGGATTTAGATTAATACAGAGAAAGGCATGCTCCGGATGTATCATCCTTTGTGTTGGGTTGCCCAAAAACTCTGTTTACTTTCTTCCCGTAAAATAAAAGACACATTTTTCATTTTCGGCAATAATTTTATTGTTGTGGATGTTTTGAGTAGGCCAGCTATCTCCCGCTATTGGTTCCTAGTGGGGGGAGGCCAGGGATGCTGCTAAACATCTTCCAAATGCATGAGATAGCCCCACGGCAAAGAATTATTTGGCCGAAATGTCAATAGTACCCAGAAACTTTGCAGACCACTTTTGACATGTTTGATCAGTCACAGCACCCTCTCCACACACTGCACCAATCTTCTTTTTGCATTTCAGTTGCATTTTAACTTTTCTTGAAATAATAAAGCATAATATGCCAAAAATGTTGCGCATCTTCTTCCATCTTGGATATTAAAATGGCTGCACAAAAATTCACCAATTTTGATAAGTTTTGTAAAATGCACACTGTTCTGACAGCTGTCACAATACAGTCTAACAAAATTGTTTCCAATGAAATTGAAGACAAGTAAGGCCCACTACAATCATTGTATGGAAAAAAAACTAAACAGACTTTTTGGCCAACCCAATATTTCCTGAAGCATCAGATGAACTAAAAAGTTCAAAGGGCTTCGTATTACTCTTGATATTTGAAAGTTTCTGTTGAATAATACTGAGCTTTTCTAGCATTTGAAGATCAGACTTAAGGGTTCCAAGCAGCACAAAGCAAGTACGAAAAATAAAGTGTTGCTACCGGCTTCCTAGAAAGATTGCAAGGATTTCGATTCCAGTGTTAGCTGAAGCAAACCGTCTATAAAATTGGCTAAGAATACTTTTCTGGATATTCTTAGGTTATTGAATATTACTGTCCCAGTCCCAGAAGCACAGGCCTCAAGGGGAGGCCCCCTCAGAGTTGCTCTCCATCTCCGCTCCTGCGTCACCTTCTGGCTGAGTTTCCAGGCTGCCCCGCTCTAGCCTGAGGTCCACAGTAGGCCATCCTCCTGGCAAAACGCACAGGGCAGTGGGCAGGGGGAATCCCCCACACCCGATTTCCTATTCAGGACCGAGAGGGCCCTGGAAGTTTAGCCAGTTTCCAGGAACAACCCAGCCTGGCTCGGGCCCTCCTGGCCCCTTACCTCCACCACCTGGTGTGGGCAAGAAGGCAAAGTCGGAAGCCAGGTGTCCCTGCCATGGGAAGGAAGGCTCTCCAAGTCGGGGCCTGGTAAAAAACGAGTATTCTTAAGTGTCAGTCGGCTAGTGTCCAAGTAGTTATTTCCAAAAAAGTATCTTTCATTATTCTTTCTTCAAGTTCTGACAATGAATTACACTCAAGATATGCTGTGTGCTCCACTTACATTTCGGAAAAACCTAAAAATTACTTGTAGGACCTACTTAGAACCCGTTTTTGGAAAACTCTTGGGTTTCTCAAGGCTTGCTTTAAGCCAAGACACAATAATTTCATAAGAGCACTTGTTAACAGCTGGTTAGTGTTAGCAGTTGCAGAGATAAATTCCCATCCCATTGTTCGTTGATTATGATTTGGACATACGATTTTCAGGTAGCATTTCCTTAGTGACCCTGTGCTTTGCTTGTTGCAATTTAGTCCAAAGTACATGACTCTCTATATTTTTTCTTTTGAAAAATTAACTGCAACGATTTTATATGTTTTACTGTGTAGATTGAATTATTATGTATTTATGACTCTCTCTTACCCCTCCTGATATTCAACAGATTTGAATTCATAAACCTTTACTCATATTTTCTTGGAGAAATATCCTGCATGGATAAAAAATAGTTTTTCTCTATAAAAGAAAATTCATTTAAAATCAAACTAGAACTCAGTCTTTTTCATATGCCTCATTTTCACAGGTATTTTAAAACTATCTTTTGTACTTGTGAGAAACTCAAACATAATGTTTGTAGTGCTGAATGAAAAGAGTAGATTGGATTCATTGCCTGAAAATGACTCCCTGAAGAGCTGGAGATTATTTAATGATAACCCAGCAAATCATAAAAGTGAGTGATTTCTCCTGGGAAACAAGCAAACGATATCCACCGTACAAAGTATATTGAGAGGTCACTAAAAGCCCCTCTAGTCTCCTTGCATCGTTAAGACCCACGCGGCTCAACTCCGTACGCAAAGTGAGGAATTACGAAGTTTTCCGAATAACGCCTTTTCCCACTACTGCTTCATATTTCGAGATGGCAGAGGCAGTATTTTAACAAGAATAAGGAAACATTTAAATCTGATCCCTGTTATTCCACAATATCGCAGCGGTTTTTGTTTTTCATCTACCCGCTTGCTCTTTGCGCATTCGCCTACTCGTCGAGTACACAGCATCCCGTGATGGTGCATATGCGATGTTTGTTCCCACATTACGTAAACTTTTAAAGATAACTATCAGGTCTTGCGCTCTTTCGCGGAACGCAGGAGAGGAGGAACAGCCCACCCGTAGAATAACCCTGACAGAGGGAGGAGAGGCAGTCCGGGAGCGGGCGGGGTGGGGGCGAACGGCAACTTCAAGGCCGGCATTTCAAGGCCCGCCCCGAGCCCGGCCGCGCCCCGCCCACCCCGCGCCCCGCCCCTGCCCGTCGCCATGTTTTTCTCTCGGCGCTGGGCGGGAGCCGCTGGAGTCGGACTCCGGTAGGGCTCTCGTCGCCTCATCCAGCTCGTCCGTTCCCGACGGTGTCGCTTTCCTCACTGCCCCTGGACAGGCCAGGCCGGCGCTCGCGGACAGCCTTCGTGTGGCGGCGAGGTGAGCGGGGCGCGGATCCCTCGGAGTGGGCCGGGGGCTGGGGCCGGAGTGGGTGTCATCAGTGTCTGAGCTCGCGCGGGCCGCTAGCGCGGTCTGGGCCTCCTGCTGCGGGGGCGGGGGGCGCGAGGGGCCTACGCGGGTCGCTTGCTGCAGCTGCGGGGCCGGCCGGTCGCCCCCTGCCTCTTACTGACTGACGCAGCGGGAAAGACGGGTTCCCAGAGTCGCGCACCCGGGGAGGGAGGCACCCACAACCCGCTGGGACGCACTCGTACACCAGCCTTTCCCCCAACCACTGTGGGCACGCTCTCACACACCGCAGCCCACCCAAACCAAACCTGACCCCGAGTGGCTCGTGTGGAGAAAGCAGAGGCGCTCGCACGATTTGACGTTGGCGAGTAGTGCGGTGCCTCCTAGATGAACCCTTGCGAACGGTCGTGACCACCCGGCTGAGGAATTTGGAATGTAAAGCCAATCTTGGGGCGGGAGGCGGTTTGGGGTGTTATCTGCTTCAGACTGGCTAAGGTTTCAGAATCGTGTTCCTAACGTTCTTCCAACTTAGTATGTAAAGAGGCAAGATGAGAATTGTGAGTGCTGACCAAATCGCGGTGGAGGTATTGGTTTTGTTGTTTCTCTAAGTGATGACACATCCCGTGACCACGGTTCTTTTCAGGAATGACTTCTTTGCTAGTTTCCAAATTGTCACGTGACCAGTCTTTTAATAGGATTTCAGACTCCCGATGAAACCAATCGACAGAATTTGATTGCTTTTTGAAAATTAAATAAAAAAATAAATTGCCCTTGCCGATGTGGCTCAGTTGGTTGGGGCGCCGTCCCCTACACGGAGAGACTGCCCGTTTGATTCCCGGGGGGGTGGGGTCGGGGGGGCGTATGGGAGCCAGCGGATCCATGTTTCTCTCGCACAGCGATGTTTCTCTCTCCCTTCCTGTCTCTCTAAAATCAATAAACATTAAAAAAAAATTTTTTTTGGAGACAAAAAATATTTTTTTAAACTTGTCTGCCTTTCAGTCTCTACCACAGTGGTAATGGAAAATCCCTAAATTGCCTGTAACTTCAAAAAACCGGTTCGTGGCGCTAAACTGTAGAGCTGAAGGAAACCCACTACTCTTTACTCGGGAACTTTGAAGAAGACTGTTCTTAGGTTCTCGTTTAGATGTTGAAGTTATCACTACTTGTCTAGAGCTCTCAGTATTTTATTTAGCTTTCCAAATCTAAGACAGTGGTGTGGCAGTCAGGCGCTCTCAGTATTTTTGTGTAGACCTTGTAGTAAATTCCTCTTGCTTATACTAGAAAGTTTCTGGCTTGGCGATGTATTTATTTTGGAGAGTTTTGTGATGTGGCGATAGTTTTGGTTTATCATTTGTGAGGTTAAAGTGGACCGCCAAAACACTGGAACATCTTTGGCCTTGGTTCTAGCCAGGTTCTCGGGGACTAGGGAAATACTTTAATACTGCTCCCTCTTTTCCAACCTCTCTTTTCTCTTTTCATTTCTTTGTATCTCAGCCACTTCCTCCATCTAGACTACACTACTCTAGAGGCCTGAAGGTAAGTTCGTTTTGTCTTAGAAATTAACTTTTAGCCTCCCCTCATTTCTTGGGCAGCCACTCTGGCATTGGATGTTCTGTGTGTGTAAATCCTGAACATATATCATTTCATTTAATTTTCACAGCACTTCTGTGTTATTGGCTCCATTTTACAGATGAGGAATTTGCCGGGCATTGGAGGGTTTGGTCTGTTTCCCGTGGTCACAACAGGGCAGAGCCAGGATTCAAAGCAGGCCTTTGTGAGTTGAGTGGTAGTTTTCAAGTGGGGACTTTGATAATGTCTGTAGGCATTTTGGGTACACACCTGAGAGTGGGTGCTGCTGGCACCTAGTGGGTAGAGGCCAGGGGTGCTGCTCAACATCCTACAATGCACAGGGCTAGCCCTACAACAGAGTTGTCAGGCACAAAATGTCACTAGTGCAGGCCTTGAGAAAACCTGCTTTACAGTGGCCTGTAACTTCAGAGCTTACGTTTCAGGACCTCTGTAGTTCTTCAAATGCAACAGCTTTTTCCTATTTAGGATACCTTCTCATCATTTTTAGAAAGAGCAAGGGGGAAATTTGAGACCTTGAAGAGATTTCCTTTGACTAAGACATATTTATTCATTTGAAAGATTAAGGAATGAGCAAATAATTTCTGATAACAGAATCCATTTTTTTAAAGATTTTATTTATTTTATTTTTAGAGAGCGGGAACAGGAGGGAGAAAGGGAGAGAAACATCAATGTGAGAGAGAAACATTAATCAGTTGCCTCTTGTCCGAGGGATCAAACCCGCAACCCAGGCAAGTGCCCTGACCAGGAATTGAGCCAGTGACCTTTTGCTTTGTGGGACAACGCCCAACCACCTGAGCCACAGCAATCAGGGCTACAGAATCCATTTTTTAAAAGGCAGAAGTGACAAACTTGAGAGCCATTCAGATATGTGGAAGTAGACTTAGGGAGTTTGGTTCCTGTGTTATTCCAGTTGTCAACAAGCATTTTCTGAGTAGCCTGTCCTGCACGGTACAGAGGAACTGCTGATATGAAGGGCAGCAAGGAGCTTACAGTCTAATCACGATCATAAGATCAGGTTCTGACTTGTCTTAGAACAAAATTTATTGCCCGGGCTGTTCAAGATCAGGGGCCAGGTGTCATTAAAAAAAAAAAACCTAAACAGGACAGGTGCACATGCACACACGTGTACTGTATCATGATTCATATTTACTGTGCAAAGAAAAGGTAATGTACTTTTGACCACATGTGAATATTTATGAGAATCAAATTGAGTAGCCATTATTGTTGAGCACAAAAATTCTTAAATTTAGCCTCAGTAGACAATAGTTATGCATGTGTTTTATCATTGAAATCAAGAAATAAATGATGAAAATATGTTTTTTAAAATGACCTTTGGGTCATTTTCTTGCATTTTCCAGCCTGTTTTCACCATGCTTCTCTAAGACTAGGCTCTTCAACATATGCACTGCTTTATCCTGGGGGCAGGTGTAACTTTTAAGTGGACTTTGGGAGTGATTGATTGAGAGGAGGAGTCAGAAAGGGCTGGCTCTGTGAAAGCGTTTGTTATTCGTACAGTCAACATGGCATCTTTTGTGGGTAGCATTGCTTTCTGAATCATGCTGATGGACAGTGTTCTTTGCCAAAGAATAGATTCCTCTGCCTCTCATCAGGAGTTGTCTGCTGTGGGGTTAGAGCGGATGCTAAATTATACATCTGGAGTGATTGCTATCTCATGGGATCTAACAAAGAAATGTGTGTTCTTTTCTCACTGGAGGGGTTTTATTCTGGAAAGGGTCAAGAGGAATTGGTGCAGGGAGGACATCCATTGGCCCCCGAGGAGTCTTGCCCAATCTCTGTAGTTGGCTTGCTGCTCTAGCCAAATGAGGTCACCACATTTCTCTTTATGAGATTACAGGAGACCAAATAGAGACATCAGATTATTGGTTTCCATGGAGTTCTGCCCCTGGCAATTTGCTGGTTAAGCAGCAAGAGGAAGTAAGCCAAATGGAAGTCTGTGCGTGTTTGTGTTTGAAATGTGGCTCACTTGAAAGCTAGCTAGGTAATAAATTTGTTAGTCCAAACCAAGGAAAAGAAAACAGGGCTTATGATTAAGTAGGTTGTCAACAGAGAATATTTATTAAAGAATTTTTTTGGTGGGGAGGGGTGAACTCACAAAATGCCTCAGGGAGTTTGGAAAGCCGTGATGCAAATTAAAGGTCCGAATACCTGTGGGAGGAGACATCTGACTCCAGTGTGTAGATGGAGGGAGGCCTTACTGCTTTGTGCTGGGGAGGCGAGGCTGGAGCCAGTTCCAGGCAGTGTTTACAGGGAAGCACAGGGGCACCTGGGCTTATTCCATAACCTGGGGGTGAACTCTGTTTCCTAAAGGGAATCTTGATATTGTACATGCTGCGAACTTGAGCACTGGGTATATCCACATTCTGGACTGTTCCATTACTTACTGTGTGTTTTGGACCATGGCGGGTCGGGTTTTGCATGCTGTTGCTAATCATGGACACAGAGGGGATGATTAGATGTAAATGAACGTAAGTAAGGCAACAGCGAGATCGGTGTGGGGAGATCAGTGTGGGGCGGAGAGAGAGACCTGCAGGTTTTGGACGAACAGGCGAGGCCTCACTGAACTCCCCCCATTTTATTGTGGGGAGTCTGGACACAGGCTTCACTTTTGTCCGAGGCCTGATGCCTCACAAATGTATGGTATTGTTTGAGAAGGGATGGGCAAATAGTATGGCACAACGCGATGCATTCATCCCATGGCCACGTTCGTTATCCAAGTGTGAAGGGTAGCAGAGCAGTGTAAACTAACAAACTGAACTGTTTTAATTCGGAATTCTTGTGCATGTGTTAAGTGTTTGGGTACAGAGGCTAAGGTGGTATTTTACTACCTTAAGGTTAGTTCTCAAAAGAGTGGTTGTGTTATCAGTGTGAGAGAAGCCTGAAAAAAAACCTCACAGATTTCTGTTTGTAGAACTTGCTACGTAAAACTCTAATGGAGGAGCGTTTAAATGATTTAACAGGCTCAAAAAAGTAAGAACTCACTAGGCTATGTATGCTGTAAGGTGACTGTTCTAGTCTTTCCAGCTTCAGGCTTGTATAATCAGAGCAGTGATTAGATGAACATGCCTGAAAATACATGTGTGGTTTAGTTGGAAGTTGCAACAGGAGAACTGCTCGAGGACCATATATTGGTAAATGTAGAACATTCTCTGGAATGAGTTCCAGTCCGTCTGTCTGTCTGTCTATCTATCTATCTAACTGTCTATTTATGTTTTAAAAAGATTTTATTTATTTTTAGAGAGGGGGGAGGGAGGGGAGAAGGAGAGGGAGAGAAACATCGATTCATTGCCCCTTCGCACGCACCCCATCCAGGGACCAAACCCACAACTCAGGCATGTGCTCTGACCAGGAATCGAATGGTGACCCTTGGCTTTGCGGGACAATGCCCGACCAACTGAGCCACACCAGTCAGGGTAAGTTTCAGCCCTCTTGAATAAAATTTCATAAATAGTTGTTTCAGAGCAAAGAGCTGCCACCCTCATATCCTGCTCCACATTATATTTGCACAGTACTTGAGTTTTTATCACACCAGCCCTGGAAAACCAGCTTTGCAAAGGCATGATGTCATCGAAAGGAATGTGGCACGATCTCATGTTGAAACTGAACTACTTCGAGTGCCAGTTTTCATGATGTCCTGCAAATGCCCAGTACCTCTGTGGTTCTCTCAGAAATTTCATATAGCCCGCCCTGTCCTGTTTCCTATGCAGACTGTCCCTTGATCCCCTCTCCGTCATTGTCCATAAGGTTTCGTTCCCATTTTCTGCTGCTCATGCTTCTTTAGGAAGTAGATCTGGTGGAAAAAGGGGCCTCTGGAGGTGCAGAGGGGTGGCCACGGGCCCTCCAGCCTTTTAGGGAAAACCTTGCACTTCCATTCAGCCCTGGCCGGCCTGTCCCAGTAAGTGTCAAGAAGCGTGTTAGGTTTTCTGGTCTCTTCAGTTTGTCACTAGTGGACCATTTGTTTTCCATCTTCTCAGTTTTGTTGCTGCCTCTGATCTGTAGTTCCTTCTTGTAGTCCTTTTTGGACTTGTACATTTTTCAGTCCTTTCTGTCGTTTGGTGGGAGTGAAGGTAACACCTGTTTGACCTGCCCTGTTTAGAACTGGGAGAAGCTGTTTAATCTTTGTAAACTTGTATTTATTGGTCTGTAAAACATGCGTGATAATGTCCAATTTGCAGATGATTTGAGGGTGCTATATGCTTAGCAGATATTTAGTAAACAGTGGCAGCTAATGTTATTCAGGTCATAGCATTTGTTATTTCAGCAAACATGACAATAACAATAGGTTAGGGAAGTGGACGCATTTTTTTTTAATGTGGGTAAATGAAGTGTGTAAGACAGAAGATTTTTTTTTTCTTAAGAAAGAGATTTTGTAAATGGGGAAAATAATTAGCTTGGTTTTAGATATGTCGAACTTGAATGCCGTCCGAGTATCAGGTGAACATATTATAAAAGGAGTTGGAATTCTTGCCTGGCCCCCAAGGGGTGGGAGGGTGGTGGTGAATTTAGTTTAGAAATCACTGGTTTTTACATCCCAGGGAGATATGGTTTGGGAAGACCTAAGGGTTTCAACCGTTGCCATCTATCAACGTTAAGAGCTTGCAAGAAAAGGGAGCCACCTAGGTTGCAGAAAGCTAAGGGGGTGAAAGGGAGAGAGGGTGGAACCTATTATCAAGGGTAGTTTTATGGACCATTAAGTAGGAAGCATGTTCAAGGTCACTGCCAGGCTGTGGCTGAGTCTGGCTGAGACTGGAAGGTCTTATGCCTCCAGCTAGAGGTGTGATACTTGGCAAGATTCTTTTCCAGTTGGGCCTCCGTAGCCTTATTTGTTTTTAAAAAAATGCTAACTTAGGGGTTTGGGACGTGGTTGTTGGCAGTACATTTCATGGTGGGGTCTTGAATTCTGTGATAAAATTTAAATTAAAACAAGCCAAAAATTACAGGTTTCTTTACTTTCACTAAAGAGGGAATTGAAATACATGGTACAAAAAAAGGTAAGATTATTTTAAAATGAAATGAACAGAATAAATATTCAATTTAATTTTCCACCTATGGTAATTTTACTGTAAAATCATAGTTTACTTCGTAGGAAAAGAAGCTAGCAAAAATGCCAGAGTACCCTTTTGAGATTTTATGTCATGTACATCCAGGCACTGGCTACATCTGAGGGAATTTACTGTCTACCAGGTGGGCCTCTGGTGAGGACACTGGTTAGCCATGAGGGTCTTTTCTAGAAGCATACACTGAGAAGTCCTTAGAGAAGCACTTTTGTCTTTATTCACTTTAGGGGTGCATATGCCTTAGGCCATTTAGATGAGGACTGAGGAGAGGGCTTCGGATTGGCCTTCGGGAGCTGTCCGCTGACTTCTGCCTGTATAGGAGTGGGGGAATAAAGTTAGGACCATTGTGTAGTGAGGAGAGTAGAGGGTTGATCAGGCATAGACGTGAAATGGGTAGTGATGACACAGGAAGTGTAGGCTTGGAAAGCTTTTGGTAAGCAGAGTCGGCTTCATTACCTTAGTGGGGGCAAACAAGCATCATTGATGGAGAAGTGGGATGAAGTGAACTCTCTAGAAAGCTGCCTGTAGTACTCTTTTGTTCTCATTTTGACCTGGTGACAACTTTTCTGCAGAATGGGAGCCTTTAATCTAGCTGAGTCCTATGTGCCACACATAGAGCTGTCCTCCTGAAATAGATCTTGGGAAATTTCTACTTCTCTTACTTAAGTTCTCTAACAGCCAAGAAGTTCCACTTTGCTGTGGCTTCATGCCTCATGGGCAGTGTTTGTAAACTAATTCTTTCCTGAATTTATTTGGAAGTTCTCCAGCCCTTACACTTTTCTGCTCCAAATTAAAGACATATGGTTTCTTATCTAACTTGAGAGGACCCAGAACAATGTTTCTTTAAGTTACAGCAGATCATGTTTAATTTGTGTTCTGACATGCGTATTCAAGTTCATTTCTTTGATAATGCATTCTTCTTGAAATAACCAGCCTAATTCCCAGAACTGTATTCCTATCTTGTGATCTTTATCTGTTGTTTTTTGCATTTTATTTTTTTAAAGGTTTTATTTATTTTTAGAGAGAAGGAAAGGGAGGGAGAAAGAGAGGGAGACAAACATCCATGTGTTGATCGGTTGCCTCTTGCACACCGCCAACTGGGGACCTGACCCACAACCCGGGCATCTGCCCTGACCAGGAGTTGACCAGGCGACCTTTCACCTCACAGGCCGGCACTCAATCCACTGAGCCACCAACCAGGGCTGCATTTTGATTCTGTCCCCCAAAGTGAAGGCTTAAACAACCCCACTCTTTCCTTTATTGATAAGCATTTTAACTGCCTTTTATAGGTAAATGTCTTATTACAGGTAGATATATTTCATGCTTGTTTCTTTTAAGGACCCCATTAAACACAGCAAAGAACAAAACAGCTTTACTTCCAGGGTTTGCAGTTTCCCTTGAGTCTGTTTACTGAACCATCACAGTTCATGGTCATAATATTAATGAAGTCTCAAGAGTCGGGGAGAGAACGGGAAATAGTGATGCCAAGTAAAGAAAGTTTTGAGAGTGTTATGAGCTACATAAATGGATCACACATAATATACAAATGATAGATATGTATTGATCATTTCTTGAGATCCAGATTCCTTTAAGAACCTGATGAAACCTTTTTTCCTCTTTCCAGAGAAAAGCTGAAGCTCACGTGGTTCCATCCATACACTCATCCTTATTTCACATGTGATTCTAGGTGCATTTTTCCCTTGCAATTCCTTCATGGGCTCCCAGTTAAGCACACTCTATATGTACACTGTCCAATACGTACTCATGTAGCAATTTAAATTTAATTGAAATGAAATAAAAATTCAGTTCCTCAGTTGGACCAGTCACATTTCAAGTGCTCTGTAGCCGCGTGAGGTCAGTGGATACCATATTGGACAGCACAGGTGTAGAATGTTTCCATCATTGCAGAAAAAGTTCTGTCAGATAGTGCTGCTCTTTGCTTTCAGGATGGTTTAAGATTTATTGGGTTGGCCAAAAAGTCCATTATAGTTTTTTCCATAAAATAAAAGACATGTTTTTCATTTTCACTAATAACTTTATTGACTTGGATATTTTGAAATGTCAGCTCTCTCCCACTTTTGATTGGCTTTTAGTGGGGAGAGGCCAGGGGTGCTTCTAAACATCTTCCAATGCATCAGATAGCCCCACAGCAACAAATTTTTTGGCCAAAATGTCAATAGTACCAAGAAACTTCGCAAACCACTTTTGATATGTTCGATCAGTCACAGCAGCCTCTCCATACATGGCACAAATCTTTTTTTGGGTTTCAGTTGTGTTTTTACCTTTCTTGAAATAATAAAGCATAATATGCCAAAAATGTTGCGTGATTAAAACGGCTGCACAAAAATTCACCAGTTTTGATAGGTGTTTTTAAAAATGTACGCTGGTAAGACAGTTGTCATAATACAATCTAACAAAACTTTTGAATGAAGTTAAAAGAAAACTAAGCACTACTAGAGCCATCGTATGGAAAAAACTAAACGAACTTTTGGGCCAACCCAGTCGTTCCGTAACCAAATCTGTTTTTTCCTCTTCTCTTCCCTACTCTCTCCACAATTGTTAATGATTAGTTAATAAACCTAGCTACAGACATGCCTTGTTTTAAGCAAAATCAAGTATTTCCTAAAAGTTTAATTAGATGACTCATTTTCAGAAGAGACATAATGAAATGAGTTCCTTTAAATATTGTAGGTTGAGCTGCTCTGATGTGATAAGTGTGGTTTGATTTCAGTTTTTTCCTTCTCTAGCTGTCTCTGTGAGGTAGTGCTCAGTGATCGACTAGACAATGTATTTCATCTGTGAAGTTGTACTTCTAAGTTGGTCTATTCCAATGGTATTTTGTTTAATTCTTCCTTTTCTCCCAACCAACTTCTTATAATAGAGATAGATGTAATGACTTCCTTGACTTGCGTCTTGCTTATACATTTCAGTAAGACAATCAGGAAGACTTAGAAATAAAGAGCGGAACTAATTAGGCTAAGTGAGACAGACTTATATTAAGATATTATAAGGAAATAAGTACAGCTCCAGTGAAAATTGAAATAATTTAGAGATTATCCATGTTTTTATTTCCTTGATTGATTTCTTTGAGCTTCAGTTTATTAAGCTATGAAATGAAATAAGCAGTATGCCTCTAACTAGGGCACTCAGGGTGAATGAAAAAGGAATGTGTGATTAAAAAAAAATTTGTCCCTAAATTTATACCAAGAGTGATAAATTCAGTTGAAGTGTTTGGAAGTGAGAACTGGTCAAGGGGCCATAGTATGTGTTTCCAAATCTGAAATTTTGAGAAAAGCAGTGTACAAACCCAGCCTACTCTCCCTTTGGCTGCTTGTTAGAGGAATTTTTGTTCAACCACCAGCTCCCTGTTGCAGTCAGTAGTACTTATTTTAAAGTGGTTTTTCTCATTAGACTTGCAGGTAAGAATCAGTTTTTTTGTCCCTTCCCACGCATTTTAATAGACCTCAAAAATAGAATGGGGGAAGAACTGATTGATTAGAGAAACAAAGAATTTTAAGTATGGAAAGTACAAATGGAATAATAAAAATAGAATAACAAGAATAAAGGAGGAAGTAACTTACTTTGTTCTCAGTTTAGCACTTCTTTGGTACCTCACTATATGTAAAGCTTGGTATAAGATGTTGCAGAACAAAAAAAGAAGATATGAATGATGGCATTAGGTTTGTGTGTCCCTCCCAGGGAGTTGAACAGACTCGTACACAACTGAGTGGTTAGGAATAAGTGAATGAGAACTGCAACAGAGGTGGAAATGATTGGAGCGAAGAGAAGGATTAGGCAGGGGAGGTATAGCAGGCTTTCTTGGGTGAGGGACCTAAACTAGGCCTTTGGGTGACTAGGATTTTCATAGCTATCCAGGCATAGGGAGGAGCCTCCCAAGCCAAGATAAGGGCCTGAGCAAAGGCTGGACAGTAAATGACTGTGATAGGTTTGGGGATGGTGACTTGTAGGTATATAATTGGGACAGACTTTTGGGTGAGGTTGGATAGCTCTTTGAATGCCATGCTCAAAATCCTGTGTAATAAAAATTATGAAATAAATGGGTTTAGCTAACGATAAGAGTGGAGACAATTAGATCTATGACCAGCAAAGATGTCTATCTTTAATTAAACATTCCTGTTAAAGATTTCTCCATGCTTGGGTCTGACTCCCTCTTGGTTTATTGTGGTGTATGGCTTTGGAAACCAGCACGGGGTCCAAGAAGGCCAGAGAAAAGGCTACTACTGACAAACTATCCATAAACAATTGATAGTGCAAGATAAAAAGTCCACAATAGAAGAGTTGGAAAAGTAGTATTATGAAAAGGAAAGGGTTGACATACGATGCTCTTTTTATCTTTAGTTTTGGGGTATCTGCTGAAAACATGGTTCATTTTCCTTCCTGCCAGCAACCTACTTATCCAGGTTTCCATTGAGATTAGTGTGTGCCATGTAGGTGTGTTGGTGCCAGCGCATGGTATTGTAGTCCTAAAATAGTATCTACTATGCTTGTAACTGATTTATTTAAAAGGACAGTGCCACAAGGGACAAGGAGGTTATTTGTGCCTCTGTGTAAATCTAATTTTAGGGTCTTGTTGCTAATAAGACCTTAGACCATATATATATATGTGTGTGTGTCCATAAATATGTATCTGTATTATTTAACTCACCATAAACTCTATCTAATATATGATGTCTGTCCAGAAGGTATCCAGCCATGTAATATGAAAAATAGAGACATTTATTGAAGAAGATACAAGATACAAGAAACATTGTACATAGGACAAAGACACCTCAGCCCCCTTCAAAATAGGCACCTTGGGACCTCACACAGTTCTCCCAGTCACCATCAGCTGCCCCATCGTATTTTCCTGAATCTCACTGATGGTCTGAAATCTCCCTTTCAAAGGTGATTTTAATTTCAGGAAAATCCAGGGCGCCAAATCTGGGCCATAGGGGGACTGAGTCACCTGGGTGATTTGATGTTTTGCCAAAAAACTGCACAAAGATGTGACGCATGAGCGGGCGCATTGTTGTGATGAAGCTGCCAGCCACCAGTTGCCCATAGCTGTGACCTTCTGAATGATCCGAATAGTTTCCAAGGAGGAATGTTCAAGCTTCACGTACGATCTGATGCAGATTCGTTGCTCTACTCAGTGACTAGTATAGTGAAGTCGTCATTGTTTACGTATGTACATTCCACTCCACCCTCCTTGGCTGCCAGGTTACATCAATGTTTCGCAAACCTTTGTTTTAGTAACAATGGTTGGACTTTTCCCCACAAACCTTGTATACAGTTCAGTGGCTTTTAGTATATTCACGAAGTTGTGCAGCTATCACCACTCTCTAATTCCAGAATACTTTACCTTCCCCCCCAAAAA